>CAUYQG010111310.1:0-28679 GCA_963574415.1 Tarsius wallacei | reverse complement strand
CTGTAATTTCAGCACTTTGGGAGGCCAAGGCAGGAAGATATCTTGAAGCCAGAAATTCAAGACCAATCTGGGCAACACAGCAAGAGCCCCATCTCTGCAAAAAATAGAGACATCAGCTGGGTGTGGTGACATGCCCCTGTGGTCCCAGCTGCTTGGGCTGGGGGGATTGTTTGAGCTGGGAGCTCCGGTTGCTGTGAGCTACAATTGCACTCCTGCACTTCAGCCTAGAGCAAGACCCTATCTGTTAAGTGTACTGGAAAGATTATTTTACCTTCTGATTTATGGGTTAGCAAGTTGGCAGTGCTGTGCCCTGTGTAGCATAACTTTTCTTGCTGGGTTCATTAAGTCTGTGTGAAGCGTTGACCAGTTCTTATGTATCGCTAGTGGAGAAAAGCAGCCTGTATGACTTTTTGAACAGGCGTTTCAGAGTGGCAGAATCACCCCGCCCTCCTGCCTCCCCTTGCACCACCACCCACATTCTGGCAGTTCCTACCCGGAAGGCTCTTAGAACTTTAGGCTGTTCTCGGCTGTTTTTAACCAGGCCTGTGTTTGGCCTGGTGCACAGCCACAACATGCAGGTTAGGCCAGAGGCGGAAAGCAGCCCCTTCAGGTTAAGGTGATGGCCTGGGATGTTGGGAGGGTGATTGGTTTATATGACTTTTATCTCCCCTTAATTGAGTTTCTAGGATTCTGTCTCAGACTGAGGTGTGAATGGGAGCAGGGGAGACTTGCATTTTAAAGGACAAAGTTGTTAACACAAGTGTAGTTTTGGCCAGTTCAGCCAGCGTCCAGAGCTGGAAGCAGCTTTGTGTAGTGGAACAGGCTCTGGGCTTGGGGCCAGGGGCTCTAGCTTCAAGTCGGACACACATGCCCTTTGGAAAGTCAGAAGTTCTTCTTTTGACCTGCATACCAAGAAGAGGGCAGTTTGGTCTGTTTCTGAAAAGCAGCAACAGTAAAAGGTAATGCAAAGGCTTGTGTTTCTAGTGTTCGGTGTTTCCCCTTCCAGAAGTTACTGTGGTGTCATCTCTCCCTGAGCTACCGGGAGTGTCTTCTCTATCTTGGAGAAGACATGTTGGGCGTTTCTCCCGAGACACAGTTGCTGTTCCCACCTCGTCATGAAGCCCCTGGACCTTAGCACCTCTCTCTCTCTCTCTCTCTCTCTCTCTCTCTCTCTCCCTCTCTCCCTCCCACCCGCCCTCCCTCCCCCTCCCTCCCGCCCTCCCCCCCCCCCCCCTCGGTTTACTGCTGCTGGTGATTCCCTCTTTTTTCTGGACGGCCTGTCTAGACTGTAACTTACGGATTGCACTTGGTTCTGATACACTGTGTCTCGGGAACTGTGCTGCGGTTTGTGTGTTTGGAATTCCTACTAGTGTGAAGGTCCCTGATAGTCAGGGCTGTGCCTTTTTCTGCTTTCACTGTGTAGCAGACTCTGAAACACGGCAATAGCTAGTGATAGCTGATGCCCTGTAATGGGCACCGTTCTGAGTGCTTTACGTGTGTTTATTAATTTGCTGTCATAATGGGCTTTATGAGATACGTGCTATTGATAGCTTTGTGTTGCCAGGGTACAGACGTGTTCACTGACTTGCTCAGGGCCACGTATTAGGGTTGGAGCCATGATTTGAACTCAGGCAGCCTGACTAGGAGGAATAGAATTGTCTGTAAAAAGCAAAATGTGTCTCTGTAATTTCTAGGGCATGGTTCACAGCTTAGCATTTTTCATTTGAATTTTTTAAGTAGTTGCACTAGTTTTGTTTTTTGAGTTAGAGTCTCGCTCTGTCACCCAGGCTGGAGTGCATGGCATGCTCACGGATGCCACAGTCTCGACCTGCTGGGCTCAGGTGATCCTTCCACCTCAGCCTTCCAAGTAGCTAGGACTACAGGCATGTGCCACCACACTCGGCTAATTTTTTTTATTTTATGGCATAAACAAGGTCTCACCAAGTTTCCCAGGCTGGTCTCAAACCCCTGGGCTCAGGCGATCCTCTCACCTCTGCCTCCCAAAATGCTGGGATTTCAGACGTGAGCCACTGTGCCCGGCCTAAATACTTGCATTTGTTTTTGTCAAGACTCAGGCTAAAATTCTTCATGGGAAGGCAGCTCTTTATGTAAGATTTTTTTTTTTTTTTTCTTTAGTAAGCGTCTCAATCTGTCACTCAGGCTGGAGTGCGATGACACAATCATGGCTTACTGCAGCCTTGACCTGGGCTCAGGCAATCCACCTCAACCTTCCAAGTAGCTGGGACTATAGGCACATACCACTATGCCTGGCTAGCTTCTTTATTTTATTTTTTGTAGAGACAGGGTCTTCTCTGTTGCCCAGACTGGTCTTAGACTCCTGGTCTCAAGCTATCCTCCTGCCTTAGCCTCCCAGAGTGCTGGGATTATAGGCATGAGCCACTGTGCCCGGCCTATGTTAAGATTTTAAAAAATAGATTTAACATACAAAATTTTAAGAGCCCACATGTTGCATAACGTGATACAAGCTTGTTTTCTGTTAATTGCATTGAATGGGTTTGTAATATGCCTCACATAGTGTTTTATGGTATGGGTGTATTTACATATAAGCATACACATGCATATGCGTGGGCACACACACACATTTGATGATGACTGACAATTGGTGTTATTTTCAAGTACATTGTCCAGAGGGTTTCTGTGTTTGTAATACACATCATTTACTAGGATTCTAAGCCTCTTTGAGGCAAGGGTAGGGTTGATTAATTTCCCCTGTGTTGTCACTCATCACCTACGGGCATGTTTGTCCTGCTTGTCTGCATATTGGATTCCAATGCAAAATAGCCCATCTCCAAAAGAAGCACATCATGAAGAGTTTTTATTCTTTTTTTTTTTTCGAATTGGAGTCTTACTCTGTCGTGGCACGCTCACAGCCACTGCAGCCTTGACCTGCCAGGCTCAGGTGATCCTTCAGCCTCAGCCTTCCGAGTAACTGAAAGTACAGGTGCATGCTACCACACCCAGGCAATTTTTTTTTTATTTGTAGAGACAAGGTCTTCTCAAGTTACCCAGGTTAGTCTCGAACCCTTAGGCTTCAGGCAATCCCCTCACCTGGGCCTCCCAGAGTGCTGGGATTACAGGCTTGAGCCACCGCACTTGGCCCATGAAGAGTTTTTAGATTAGACTCTTATGAGAATTCCTAGTAAAAATCTTTATAGTGTAATCTGTTAGAACAGTCCACGTTGAGACAAAGGTTCTTTGTGAAAATATAATAACTTTTATCTGCTTTTTAGGACCTCTTCAGTGAAGGCAGAAGGAGTATCTTGGGTGTTAAAGTGTTGTTCCCAACTCTGCAGTGTTCTTCACATCTAGTGAGAGAAGAAACATCCTTACTGTACTGTACAAAGGCCCCTTCGCATATAAACAGAATGTTTGGCTAGCTGCATGCGTTCGTTGGCAGGGTCTGTCCTTTTCCCAGGGTCATAGGGGATGTAACACAGCCTCATAGGACATATACAAAATAAATAACAACTTTTAGTGAGAAACATTTAGAGCTCTCAGCCCCTGCTGGTAAGATAATAACACTCCCAGCTTGCCGTTACTTTCAGTAATAATGTTAGGTAGAAAATGTGGGACTCCTGAAAGCATATGTTTCAAAAAACTGGCCTTAACACCCAGTTTTTGAGTTATTTTAGCTTATTCTACAGCATGCATTCCAGTAATTTATTATAAAGATGCTACATATATGTACTTACCATTACTTTAAGTTGGTCCTATGCTTATTCTCCAGATGTTTCCAAACCTGTGTCTGCACCGCTACCTACAGACTTTACGTCTAATCCAGAATGTTGAAAACAGATGAATGTATTGGCTGTTCTTATTCTCCCTTTATTTTGTGGTCAAAACTATTTATTTTTACTTTCCCTACTTGGATCATGTATTTACATAACTTCTTTCTTCTATGACATTTATCTCTTCTGTTAACTTTTTGAAAAATCTTTTTTTATGAAACGTTGACTAACCAATTTCAGTGACCCTAATTCGGTGGTCGTCTTTATTGACTTCAGGGAGCTTGTTAAAAATGGAAGGATAGTCCCAACCCCAACTCCCAAAGACGGTTTAACTGGGTTTTTGTTTTGTTTTTTTGGAGTCAGCATCTGACTTTGCTGCCCAGGCTGGAAAGCAGTGGCACAATCACAGCTCGCCCAGCCTTGCGTTGCTGGGTTCAAGCGTTCCTTCTACCTCAGCCTCCTGAGTACCTGGGACTACAGGTGCATGCCACTACACCCAGCTAATTTTTTTTTGTAGGGTTGAGGTCTCACTATGTTGCCCAGGCTGGTCTCAAACTCCTGGCCTCAGGTGATCCTCCCGCCTCAGCCTTCCAAATTGTTGGGATTATTGGCATGAGCCATTGCTCCCAGCCTTAATTGGTCTTTATTTGAATCTGTAAAAGCTTCTTAGTTTCATCATAAAGTGCAGACACATTTGAGAACCACTGAAGGATAACAGAAGTCTATAAGCTCTGGCAGACCTTTGTGTATTTCTAATGATTTGCAGATTGTTTCTGGTTGCTATGGATATCCAGTCAGATTAATTCAGGATCTAAAAACATTTTCTATTTTTCTTTTTTTGAGTTGGAGTCTCACTGTTGCCCAGACTAGAGTGCAGTGGCATGCTCACAGCCACTGTAGCCTCGATCTGCTGGGCTCTGGTGATCCTTCCGCCTCTGCTTTCCAAGTAGTTGGAACTACCGGCATGCGCCACTATGCCTGGCTAATTTTATGTTTATTTATTGTACAGATGAGGTCTCACCAAGTTGCCCAGGCTGGGCTCAGGCAGTCCTTTCACCTCGGCCTCCCAAAGTGCTGGGATTACAGGCGTGAGCCGTGGCACCCGATCTTATTTTCTATTGTTTTAACTGTTAAAATAATTTAATGAGAAGGCATTCAACTGAGGTGGCTCCAGTGCCCTGGATTCTTACATATGCAAAGCAAAACCTAGCTCAGTGTCAACTCTCTTAACCAATCAGAAACTGCCTTTAATGAGGGACTGGAATGCTCCAAATCACGCTACCGCTCCACTTAAACCAATCATGGGTTTTCTTTACCTTGCTTCTGTGTTCAGCATACAAAACCTCTCCTTCTTGCCCCTTCAGCCCTAAACCACTGAACCCCTTTTAGTTTGGAGCTGCCCAATTAATGAATTGTTTGAAAGTTTCTCTTTAATAATCAACTTTTTTTCCTACAAGGGCCACAGGGTCATCTAGGTGCTGCTTAGAAATACAGATCTCTGTGTACCACCTGGTTGGGTTTGTGGGCACCTGCTTTTTTTTTTTTTTTCTTTAGAAAGTGAGCATTATAGTTGATTCTTATGCATATTAAAATATGAGAACTGGCTGGGCGTGGTTGCTCACACCTGTAATCCTAGTACTTTGGGAGGCAGAGGCAAGAAGATTGCCTGAACCTAGGGGTTCGTGACCAGCCTGGGCAATTTGACGAGACTTTGTCTCTATAATAAGTCAAAAAATTAGCCGAGCCTGTGGTTCCAGTTACTTGGAAGGCTGAGGAGAAAGGATAGCCTGAGCCCAGCAGGTCGAGGCTGTAGTGGCTGGGAGCGTGCCACTGCACTCCAGCCTGGGCAACAGAGTGAGACTCCCACTCAAAGAAAAAAAAAAAGAAAACTGTCCTGTTACATAAAAAGCAGTTAATAATGTTTGGAGTATTAAGCAGAATTAAATTTTGTTTCCCCAGCAAGATTGTAGTAAGGGTTTGGAATGCTGAAGTCTTGTTTTTCCCTTTCCCCTCTGCGTAAAAGAAGGCTGATTAAGGACTTGGTCTGATTCTTTGGCTTGCCCATATGGCTTAGTGCTTTTATGTTGATAAAAGCTTAAGGAAGCTGGGCACGGTGGCTCAGCCTGTAATCCCATGCCTTGGGAGGCTGAGGTGAGTGGATTGCCTGAGTCGGCAGGTTCGAGACCCGCCCGGGCAACTTGGCGAGACCTCATCTCTACAATAAATCAAAAAATTAGCCGGGCGTGGTGGCGCGCGCCTGTAGTTCCAGCTACTTGGAAGGCTGAGGTGGAAGGATCGCCAGAGCCCAGCAGGTCGAGGCTGCGGTGGCCGGGAGCGGCCACTGCACTCCATTCTGGGCGACAGAGTGAGACTCCAACTCAAAAAAAAAAAAAAAGCTTAAGGAATGTCAAGTTGAATTCTTTATTCTACTTATTTTCCTACAAAGCTAGAACTCAACAAACTGTTGAATATATGGTCATGAATACTGGAGATGGATGTCACTGAAGGGTATCTTCACACAAACTTTTCTTTGAATATCAGACTTGAAGATCATCTAGCCCTTTTATTTCATCTTATGGTGGAGGAAACTCTGTCACACATTGCTTGAGTGCCTTGTACTAAGTGACAGGATTAATTGCAGAGCCAAGACTAGATTCCAAATCCAGTGCTCCTTATCTCATGAAATACCTTCTATATGAAGCGGCCATGTTGGGGTTAGGTTTCAGATGGAGATGTTCCGCTGCTTAGGTACAAGCAGAAGACAGATCTGTGTAGAACCAAACATATCTTGGTGGTTGTAATCAGGACACCCACCTTATCACATTTCTACCTGAAAAAGAGCCTGAGGGTCTTTGCCAGTGAAGTCCTTCACTGAAATGGGTGGGCATGAGATGAGACTCATTCGGTAGAGCAATTCTGTTGTTTTGAATGGAACTTTGCTTCTCTGTTCTGACATTTCTATGCCTCTATTTATAGCAGTGATCCCTTTGGAATTTTCCTTCTGATTCTGTTTGTTCTTTTATGTTGCTTCATATTAACTGATGATATTCTCACTTTATGTCTTAAAAATGTATTTGAAGGGACATGTACTTGAGAAGAGAAAGGAATTAAATTTTTTTAGAAGTATCTTAGGGTACTATTTTCCTATGATTTATTTTGTTTTTGTTTTTTTTGAGTTGGAGTCTCACTCTGTTGCCCAGACTGGAGTGCAGTGGCCGCTCCCGGCCACCGCAGCCTTGACCTGCTGGGCTCCTGCAATCCTTCCACCTCAGCCTTCCAAGTAGCTGGAACTACAGGCGTGCACTGCCCGGCTAATTTTTGATTTATTGTAGAAATGAGGTCTGGCCAAGTTGCCCAGGCGGGTCTCAAACCTGCGGGCTCAGGCAATCCACTCGCCTCAGCCTCCCAAAGGCGCGGGATTACAGGCTGAGCCACCGAGCCTGGTGCTCCTATGATTTATCGTGATCATTATTTGTGCCAGGTTATCTCATTAGAGCGGTTAATGATTCAAATACAAATGTTTCATGATAGAATGGTAGTTTTCATTTAATTTGAAAGTATAATGAAGCTTAAAATAAACTCCTTTTATCCAGGATGGATATTACTTTTGGATTCTTTTCCTAATTTTATTTTTTCTTTGACTTTCAGGGCACACGTGCAAGTTTGTCACATAGGCCTATTCCATGCTGGATGGCGTGTGCTTCTGCCGAGCCCGCACCTTTAGGTTCTCAGCAGCCTTGCTCCTTCACTACATACTCTGATATGAATGAAGACCAAGAGCGTTGAGTTAGAATCTTTCAGTGGTGGACACTCGAGCAGAAACTGTCTTACTTTGAAACTAACATGACACCTGGCATCTAGCAGGCGCTTATTGATGTATTCATGTATGCGGTTCAGTAAAAATGCTGGGCATTGTCCTAGGTGCTAGAGATACAGCAGTGAACAGAATAGACAGATATCCCACATACGGAGCATTCTGGTGAGTGAATGTTGAATGAAATAATGAATCACTTTGCAAAGACTCCCTATTTGTTTTCAGACAATTGTTTGCATCAGTCTAACAATAATAGTGTGTAGTTCATTAAGCAGTGGATGAGAGATCAGAATGGGAGAAGCTGAGTGATCAGATAGAGCTTTCATCTATTAAACATTTAGTTTCCTAGTGCAAAACTTTTGGGAATCTCAGGAATGCTAGTCATTGTCATCCTTATTGTCAGTCTGATTCTGGTGTTCTGTTTGTATCCTTGAGTAAAGGCCTCGGGTTGCTGGCCAGGCCACAACCTGGGAACTTCATCTCAGGTGGGATATCACTAAGTGCCTCCCACTGTGCTGGCCCCAAACCACGTGCCACAGTTCTCCTTGTTTGCCTGCTTGTCTGTTCTTCACACCGGAGTGGGAACTCAGGAGACAGGGCACCCGTCTGTTCTAGCCATCCCTGCATACCAAGTGCATAAAATGACATGTGCCACGCAGTAGATGCCAGTGCATGCTGCCACATTAGCCCTTGACTCATGCTGCAGTTCCCTTCCCGCCCATGGCCACAGTCTGTGTCCATTCTTCGTCCACGCCACTCAGACGATGCAACCTTCAGCTCTCACACTCGCCAGGAGAGCCCTTGTCAGCTTAGCTTGCTTGCTGATGTGCTCCAGCTCTTCCTTTAGACTTTGGGCACTTCCCTTGTCTTTCAGTCTCCGTTACTTGCTGGCTTTCCTTCTCGGCCAGCCACTTGGCCAAGTCTCGACTTTTCCTCCCCTTTGCCTTTCTGCTGTGTCTCCTTTGGAAACCCACAGTCCTGACCAGGGCAGGCAGACCTTGCAGCCAGATGAGCTTCAGTTCGCCCTTTGCTACTTAAATGAACCGGCCAAGCCATGTGACCGTTTTTGAGCCTGTCTGTGCCATATGCATTGTCATGGAAATGAGATGAGATGGTTGTGTCCAGATACTTTTGACCACAAATAATGAAGACCTTTACTGAGTGGCTTAAACAATAACAAAAAAGTTTAGGGACACAGTGGCTCTAAGGCTGGTTAATGTAGCAATTCAGCAGTTTATGAGGTGCCATCTTTTCATCTTTGCTCTCTACCATCCTCACCTTGATTTAGCTCCCCTAATGATTGCATAACGAGTGCACAGTTCTAGGTGTCATGCAGTCTTGACTGATAAATGGAAGAAGAAAGTTACCTGTGCCAAACAACATCCCCACCTCTGGCACCCGCCCCCACTATAATCAGACTAGCCTGGGCCAGACCTGAGTCACAGATTTACTTTATCAAATGTTATATTTGGTTAAATAATTAAGATTCATCTCCTGGGGTTAGGGAGAGGTCCCACTTCCTAGTAATAGTTACTATTACTACTACACTTGTGAATTCTAGGACTCAATTTTTGTACCTTTTTTTTTCCCTATCTCCATTCAGTCTAATAATGTCTCGCTGTTAAAGATCATGTCTATTCCCAAATTTTTATCTTCTGTGTAGACTGCTGCTGCTGCTGCTTCTTTGAGACAGTGTCTTGCTTTGTCACTCAGACTGAAATGTCCTTGTACAAGCATAATTCACTGCGGCCTTGGACTCCTGGGCTCAGGCTATCACTCCCACCTTGGCCTCCCAAAGTGCTGGGATTACAAGTGTGAACCACTGTGCCCTGCTTAGACTGTTGTGAATATCAGACTCATCTATCCAACTGCCTTCTAGAATTTCCATGCATCTTAAAGTTAGAATGCCCAGTTCTGAACTCCCCAATTCCCCCTTCTCCTCTATTTTAATAAATAGCAATTTTGTTCTGTCAGTTTGCTGAAGCTGAAAAACCTTGGTGTCATCGTTGGTTTCTCTCACATCCCACATCTGATTCACCAGGAAATCCTATTGACTTTAAAATATATCCAGAAATTGACCACATCTCACCACCTCCCCTGCTACACCATAGCTCAAACCACCTGAATCATTACAGTGCATTCTACTGGTCTTCCTCACTTTAGTCTTGACATAGAAACCAACATGATCTTGTCACTCTCCTGCATAGAATTCTCCAGCGGCTTCGTATCTTCCCTCACAGTGCAAGTCAAAGCCTTTACTGGCATGTGATTCTCTGTGTGACACGTATTATTTCTCTGACCGCCTTTCAACCCCTTCACCATCCCCATCGTTTTGACTCAGCTCCACTAGCCACCCTGCAGTTTCCTCAAAGATGGCTGGCATTCCCTCACTTCTAGGCTTTGGTGTTTGATGGTTCCCTCCGCCTAATGTGTTCTGCCACACACACACACAGCTTTCCTCCTTTCAGGCCGTAGTGTTGTGTCATTTTTTCCCTCCACTAGAATGTAAGGAGCGTGAGGCTGTTCATACTGTATCTCTAGCACCCAGAAAGGTGCCCTGGCCTATGAAATGTTCTTAATAAAATATTCATGAAGAAATGAATGTCCAGTCATGATGGTTTCTGATTTCAGCTGGGTCCTTTGTGGGATTTAGTAATTCTTGGTGTCTGATCAGCTTCTCAGTTTCCTGTAGTTGTTATCTCAAACTGTCACCATTTTTTATCAAACACCTACTTCATTCTCAGCTTTTTATCAGTGAATGTCCTCTCTTTTTTTTCAATGTAAAGAGAGGCTTAATAACATCTGTGAACTTCTTATTCTTAGTCCTCGTACCTTCAAATGTGTAAATAAAGTTGTCCTTATTTATTTCCTTCTGATCTCAGAACCCACATCTAATTTTGTTCAAGTCTCATCTTGTACTCTTGGTATCAAACCCTGTGTTCTCTGAGATATCACTTAAACAATTATTTTCTTATATCTTACATGTTGTTAAATATCCCATCTTTATATCGTTTTATTCCTCTCTATTAAAACATCTTTTTTATCCCTACTTTGTCATAACTGTTTATTTCAGACTGATTTTTTTGAAATTTACTATTCAATTTTCATTTCCCTCTTGATGTTTAATTCACTACATTTTGGCATTTGCTTTTGTTGCTTACAGTTCTGTCTGCCTCATGGAATTGTTTTGAGAAATTAAATGAGGTTATATGTGTTTTTAGAATGATGCTTGCACATATGGTTTTTGCATGCTTACCATGATTAGTTATTACTACTGAAACCAAAATTCTCATTTTTATGGATAATATTATCTATTATCTTTTTTTCTATATACTTCATGAAACATTTCCACCTTTTAGTTTGGGGACACCAGTGGTATCAGGATGCTTTTAGCTCCAAGTAACAGAATCTCTTAAGAACCAGGGATAGGTAGCTCTAAGATTGACTTAGAGATACAACACTGTCAAGAACTCAGGCTCTTTCTATCTTTGTAGTCTACCATTCTCTCTGTGTCACAGATGTCTGCTTCAGGATTGTAAGATAGCAAATATTATATTTTCATTATCCAAAAACAGGGAGGCAGTGCTGGGGTTTCTCCTGGGTGGGTTTTTTCTTTGTAAGGAAGAAAATCCCTAGAGCATTTCTCTTAAATCTCACTGTCCAGAAACATGTCACATGTCTATCCTATACACCAATCAGTGGCAAAAGGAAATGTGATTCGTTTATTATGATTGACTTAAACTATGAGTCATTCTCCTGGAACTGGGAGAAGTTCCCACCCTCCTTGAGTTCATCACTCTGTTTCTGGAAGAAGTTAGACATCTGTTAGCCAGAAAGAAGATGTGAATGGCCCCTTGGTACATAACCAACAGTATCTACCATGCCATTCTCACCTGGTTGATCTCTGTTGGGTTCTTCTCAGTCTCTTTCATTGTCTTCTCTTGATTGATGGGCCCCTTAAATGCTGGTCATCCCAAAGTTCTGTCTTTGATTCCTTCCAAAACTTACTCCTTCATCATGCTGTAAAATAACATTTGGGTTAGGATCCTTTCTAAATCTTTATCTTCAGCTAAGCTCTCCTTTCTGTACTCCAGTTCAGAATATCTGACTGCCTCCTGGAGAGCTTCATCCACATTCAATTCAAGTGAGTATTGTTGTGCTAGGATTTGGGGAGTCAAAAATTACATAAACCTTGCCCTGTGTTATCTTGCATCTTAGTTGGGGTGTTAGCCAGAGAAACAAGTTATTACAACACAGTAGTAATTAGGGATGCAGTCTTTAAGCAATAACATTTACCAACTCTTGAAGTAGCATAGATGAAGGGGTTGTTAATAGGATTATAGGCATGTTCACAATGGGACTAGTCTTTCCTTTCAGAGGTACTCATCTGATACTCTACTTTCATGAGTAGCACAACTGTGCACACCTTTGTCAGTCCAGAAATGGGTAGTGCATCCCTCATCCCCACATCCAGCTGTTTGCAAATTTTACAGATTCTATTCTTATTAAATTAATTTGTCTCTTTATATCATAGTCATCTTACTTTAAGTTCTTGTAATTACTCATCTCTTTGATTCATTCCCCCAGTAAAAGTGTATTGAACAACTGTGTATTCTAAAAGCCTTCCGCTAGCAATAAAAAAAAGAATAAAAAGGTACCTCAGGGAAGTTACAATCCAGTGGGTAAGGCATAAGCAAACAGATGGTTGTGTAGGGTGAAATGTGATAGAGCAGGGCTGTGGGGAAGAGTGTGGGAGCTCAAGGTCAGGGAACCTGGCCCAAGCTGGGCTTCACAGGAGCCCGGTTAGAGACTGTCTCCAAGCAGAAGCCAGCGAGGTACTTAATGTTGCTGTTGCTCAAAAACAATTTTTGTTTTTGTTTTATTTTTCTCTTTTAATTTATTTTTAAGATGTGGGGTGCAATTCAGGGTTAGGTATACAAATGTTCACTATGCAGGTACCCTTGTTGATGAGGTGTGCCCCCCCAAAAAAACAATTTTAAACTGGTCATAGTTAATTTAGAAGAGTCTTAGTAATGCAACATCATTATACAGTTGATTTTCATCATTCGCCAATTCTATATTTACAAATTTGCCTGCTTACTAAAATTTGTAACCCCAAAATTAATATTCAAAGTGCTTTAAAGGTCTTTGGCAGACATGTACATGTGCAGAATGGTAAAAAAAATGTCAATCATAGGAATTAGCTGAGGTTGAACAAGGCAGTGCTTTGCCTTTCTGTTTCAGCTCTTTTACTGTAAACAAGTTTCTATTTTGTGGTCTAGTTACTGTCACTTTTTTTGCATTTTTGTGCTTTTTCTTGGTAATTTTACAATTTAAAACGGCCTCCAAGCATAGAACTGAGGTGCTGTCTAGTGTTCTTAAGCACGAGAAGGCTGTGATGTGCCTCATGGAGACCATACATATGTTAGGTAAGCTTCATTCAGGCGTGAGTTACAGTGCTATTGGCCATGAGTTCAATGTCAGTGAGTCAACAATATATATTATTAAGTTAGGTGTCTTTAAACAGAAATACACATTAAAGAGGATATGTATTGATCAGTTGATGAAAATGTGACCAGAGGCTGGCAGGAACCTACCTCTGTATTTCCCTTAGGAGCAATGATTCAGCATTTACTAATTCAGCATCTGCAGTGATTTTATAGAACATAACTATGGCAAATGTTTTATGGAACGTAACTACAGCAAGTGAGAATCAGCTACTTCAGTGTGAAAATTTGATTTTGGGAAACAGCCAAAGTCATTTATGGCCAACTGATGAGTTAGATGGGAAGGGTCAAACTGAACAATACAGATGTATGGTTATTAAGCGGTCTTTCTCAGCCTTGTAAAACACATGCCACCTTTTTTGATAAACATCTCACCTGATGCCCCAAATATTCTAATGTATTCTCTTTAGCAGTCTTGTCCAGGTTGAGAATCAGTGTGCAAGCTTTATTTTGTCTTCAGCCAAGCAAAAAGATGTTGATCTTTATTTTCTGGGTACTTGTGGTGAAAACTATAGTTTTAAAAGTTTGCCAGCTAAAATAACATTTACTGTGTTTAATGCTTTATTTAGACTGCCTTCTTTCTCCAGTTGAGAATAACTGTAGAAAGCAGAAGCCTGTACTTCCTGTTAAAGGCAGATTGTAAACATTTTGGGTCTCATGGGCCATGCAGTCTCTGCTGCAACTACTCAGCTCTATCACTCTATGGCAAAAATAACAATAGACAATAGGCATCATTTGTATATATTTGTATATATAAGCTTCTTGAGGGCAGGGACTATGCCTTGTACTGTTGAATCCCTCATGGCACATATAACAACATAGCCCAGCAGATCTTACAACTGTTGCCTTGATATGGTGATTTCACCTAGATAATAGAAAGGCTATATTTTTAAAATATTAAAAACTCAAACATTAAAACCCATCCATTTAAAATTATTTTAGAAATCCTAATTCTTTCCTCTTGTCTATAGATGTCCTTCTTTAGACAGGTGTAGTTTGAGCTCATTGCATCTGGAATTAGGCAGTCAGTGGCCTAGTTTCATGGTAGTTGGTAAGTAGAATATAGTGCCTTATTTTAATAAATGTTTTAGCACTTGGTGGCTGTCATTAAAGTCTTTGAATCATAGTTAAGACTCCACAGTAGCAGTGATTATGCCTTCATGGATGCAACACATTATAAAGATAATTCATAGTTAATTTAGTTTAATTGAACTAAGTAAATTAAAATTTAAAGTAAAATAATTGAAATTGTAGAGTTGTAAACAGTTGGGGCACTAACAAGCTTGCTAGATGACCAGCTTGTTGCCATTCTAGCTAAGAGACTAACAGCTCAGTGAAACAGCTGCACACCCTCTCCGTCCCCTCACCACACCAGGTGAGTTTTGCCTCACCTCTTGTGCTAGCAACATTCTCTTCTCTGTACCACTCGAACTGCTCCCTTCTTTCTGAGTTAAGATGCCTTCTCTGGCCGCTTATGAGAAGAGAAACTTTAGAAGAGTGAAAAATTAACATAAATTACTCATTTCCTAGTGTCGCTTTTACATTCAATATTAAGAAAGTATATGTCCACTGAGTATGTCTAAATAAAGTCATTTCTACTACTTTCTCTTTTTTTTTTTTTTGAGTGGGAGTCTCACTCTCTCACCCAGGTTGGAGTGCAGTGGCATGCATGCTCATGGCCACCGTGACCTCGACCTGCTAGGCTCCGGCAATCCTTCTGCCTCAGCCTTCCAAGTAGCTGGAACTACTGGCGTGTGCTATCATGCCCGGCTAATTATTTTTATTTATTGTAGAGATGAGGTCTCGCCAAGTTGCCCAGGCTGGTCTTGAACCCATGGGCTCAGGCAGTTCTCTCACCTTGGCCTTCCAAAGTGCTGGGATTATAGGCGTGATCCACTGCACCCAGCCCCATTTCCACTGCTTTCCATGTAAAGTATTATTTCTGCCGGGCATGGTGACTCATGCCTATAATTCCAGCACTTTGGGAGGCCAAGGTGAGAGGATTGTCTGAGTGTAGGAGTTCAAAACCAGCCTGGGTACCTTGGCGAAACCTCATCTGTACAGTAAATCAAAAAATTAGCCAGGCTTGCTGACGCGTGCCTGTAGTCTCAGCTACTTGGAAGACTGAGATGGAAAGATCACCTGAGACAAGTAGGTCAAGGCTTAGGTGGCCATGAGCATGCCACTGTATTCCAGCCTGGGTAACAGAGTGAGACCCCATCTCAAAAAAAATAAAGTCTTATTTTTAGAAAGTCCTCATTTTTTTATATAGATGAAAAATGAAATACAATTTTGTAAGTAAAAATAAACTTCTCTTTGGTGATAAGCTGTTAAGACTTCGTTTACCCTTCAGGTGCCTGTGAGAGGTGTGTATGTGTGATACGCTTGGGCTGAGGTTCATGAGCTGAGGTTTCTGAGAAGCTGGAGCACAGACCCGGTGATGACAAAGAACTGCTAGGTGTGCGCTGTCCAGCACAGTAGCCACTGCAGCATGAGGCTGTTAGGCTCCTGAAGTGTGGCGCCCTGAACGGAGGTGCTGGGTGAGTGTGAAGGATCTACTGGAGTTAGAAGGTTTAGTGCCAAGAGAGGAATGAATGTGAAGTATCTCATTGACAACTTGTATATTGATTACATATTGGAGCGATAACATCTTGGATTTACTAGGTGAAATAAAATACATCATTCAAATTAATTTCACATCCTTTTTACTTTTTAAAGAATGTGGGTTCTAGAATTATTAGCTTACATATGTGGTGTGCATTTGTGCCTTCATATTTTGGTTGGACAATGCTGGCGTTGGTCTAGATTGTGTGAACTTTCAACACAGTCAAACTTATAATCAACTATTAGTTTATCAAGGCTCATCTAAAATCTGGAAATTCTGTGGTTTCTTTTGGCTATCTTAATGTTTGAAATGAGTATACAGAGCACTTTATTTTAAATGATTCCAGAATGCTAGGAAGGTAAGAGATTAACTACTGTACATTCACTCATCCACTGGTGAGCTTTTCAGGGACTTACTGTAGGCGAGCGTGAGAAAGAAGGGCTGGTTGTTACTTGGGTTTTGTATTATCTTTTTTTTTTTTTTTTTTTTTTTGAGTCGGAGTCTCGCTCTGTCGCCCAGACTGGAGTGCAGTGGCTGCTCCTGGCCACCGCAGCCTTCCGAGTAGCTGGAACTACAGGCGCGCGCTACCACAGCCGGCTAATTTTTGATTATTGTAGAGATGAGGTCTCTCCAAGTTGCCCAGGCGGGTCTCGAACCCGTGGGATCAGGCAATCCACTCACCTCAGCCTTCCAAGGCGCGGGATTACAGGCTGAGCCACCGAGCCCGGCTTATTATCTTTTAATATCACAGAATAAATTATTCTGTACTCCCAAGAAAGGGATTTTTTTTTAAGTAGATATTTCTGATCCTTGTGTCTTCAGATAATTGTAGTAAGTCTTTTTTTCTTTCAGTCGGGGTCTCACTCTGTCGCCCAGACTAGAGTGCAGTGGCATGGACCCGTTGGGCTCAGGTGATCCCTCTGCCTCTGCTTTCCAAATAGCTGCAACTGTAGGTGTGCACCATCATGCCCAGCTAGTTTTTTTTATTTATTGTAGGCACAAGGTTTTGTCATGTTGCCCAAGCTGGTCTCACACCTCTAGACTCAGGTAGTCCTCTCACCTCTGCCTGCCACCACACCTAGCTTGTAGTAATTTTTATAAACTTAAAGTATTTTTATTTTGCCCTTTTTGAAAGGTGTGTATTTTTAAATTTTTGGTATTTTTTAAAATTTCAAAGCTTTGTAAAAGGCTATAGGATCAATAAAATTAAATATGCATATTCTTTTTTTTTCTTTTTTGAGTCAGAGTCCTACTCCGTCGCCCAGGCTGGAGTGCAGTGGCACACTCACGATCACCCCAGCATCGACCTGCTGGGCTCCAGTGATCCTTCTGCCTCAACCTTCCAAGTTGCTGGAACCACAGGCACGTGATACCATGCCCAGCTAGTTTGTGTGTGTGTGTGTGTGTGTGTGTGTGTGTGTGTGTGTGTGTGTGTGATTTATTGTAGAGAAAGGCTGTTCTTGCATATTCTATTATAGTGCTTTGTTCGGGGAAAGTATTATAAGAACCAAGAATGACACAGTATCAAAATTTGAAGACTTTGAGAATTACTAACAACAATAGTGACAAAGTGCTGGCGATTTTTGATGATGCAGCTGGCCAGGGAGATTTATGTCTGCTAAGGCTCTTTTTCCTATCAGCCATTTTAAGTTGGACATCTTTTACTGGTGCTCTTGGAAGCTTACAAATTATTCATAAAGCTTTGTTAAGAACACTTTACCTTACAATGACCACAAAAGTAATTTCATTGTTTTTTAAATAAATTGAGACATAGGAAATGAAACTTGCTTTTAAAATGTTTCTTTCAAAGGCCAGACTACTGAGTTCGCACTTTTTGAAGAACATGAAAGAGGAGTCATCAAGTACGACATCAAAAACTTTCCACAATCTAGCTGTTATTTTTTCTGTCAACTTCTCTAGGGCAGGCCTTCCTGACTCCTGTGCATTAACCTGACCAGTCTTTTCGCTGCATCAAATGCATTTCATGTTCTTTTACTTTCGGGCTTTGTGTTCTTGGTCCAAGTCACAAAGCCTCCCCCTTCCTGTCTTTCAGAATCTCTCAGTCTTCTGAGACCTTGCTCACAATTTTCTTCTCTGAAGCCTTCAGCATCCCACCACACCAGCCGTGACGAGGACAGTAACGTTCGTGTAATAGTTCACTCTCTGTGAAGCCCTTTCGTGTATTTTCTGATTCTTTTTGTTTTTTTGTGTTTGTTTGTTTGTTTGTTTGTTTTGAGTTGGAGTCTCACTCTCGCCCAGACTGGAGTGCAGTGGCCGCTCCCAGCCACCGCAGCCTCGACCTGCTGGGCTCTGGCGACCCTTCCGCCTCAGCCTTCCAAGTAGCTGGAACTACAGGCGCGCGCTACCACGCCCGGCTAATTTTTTGATTTATTGTAGAGATGAGGTCTCGCTTGCCCAGGTGGGTCTCGAACCCGCGGGCTCAGGCAATCCACTCACCTCACCCTCCCAAAGGCGCGAGATTACAGGCTGAGCCACCGAGCCCGGCTTCTCTAGTTTTTCATCCAAAGAGTCCCGGTGAGGCCATGTTGTTTCTTTTTTTCTTTCTCCCTTTTTTTTTTCTTTTAGACAGGGTCTGGTTCTGTCACCCAGGCTGAATGCAGTGTTGCGATCATAGTTCACTGCAGCTCAAACAGCCCTCCTGCCTCAGCCTCCCAAGTAGCTGAGATTACGTGCCTGGTTAGTTCTTTGTTGCTGTTGTTGATTTTTAAAAAAAAAAAATTTCTTAATTAGATTGAGAAAGCTCTCAGGAAGTTGTAAGATACTGACCTCCAGAAAGAATAGCGTCTCATCTCTGCTGTTTGTGATTGTTTATCAGTTTACCTTATGTAAAATACCTTCTTGGAAAGGGGTGAAACCAGGAGAATCGTTATGCATCTTCACTGAGGAAGGATTGCTTTAGCACTATAGCTACAAAGTCAAAGATGCGGGTTTCTTGAGAGGGAGATATGTTCTTCTGAAGTTTTGTGGCGGTAGACTGGTCCTAGAGCTTTGAGGGCAAAGAGACAGGATAGTAAGCCAAGTAATGGGCATTTAGTAATGGTATAGCTATAATTGAATTGCAACTCTGTTTCCTAGAGAATTCCTTCTCTGCCCTTTCAACTCCATATCAGTGGTTCTCAATTGGATACAATTTTAACCTCCTAATTTCCCAGGGGACATTCATATAGTTGGGTACTGTATGAAGACATTTTTAGTCTGGTAACTGCATGGGGAAATGCTACTGGCATCTAGTTGGGTAGAGGCTATGGATATAACTAAACATCCTACACTACACAGCACAGATTTTGCTGGCTCCAAACCACAATAGTGCAGAGATTGAAAACCCCTAATGTACATGCAGTTTTGTATCTCAACAACTCTCATGTGTTCAGAAAACATCTATAGATGATTCCAATTCAATATCTCTTGTCCAGATGTCTGTCAACTGCCTCCTTTCCTCCTATATTCCAAACTCAAAATATTCAGTCACTGTATATTCAGTCAGTATTTGGATTTGCCATTGTGGCATATATATCACAATTTTGGCTTATAGCTTATTGTCTTTGAATTGGAATACAAATAATGCCTACAAATTATGATCGGAAGCTATATCACTACTTGTTCTCCTAATCTATAGGTTTTCTCAATTTCTTTCTTATTACTGTAATTTGCTTGTCAAGAAAAGTGAGTCACCTGTTCTGATATTTTACTGATGGTAGACTGTGTGGCTCTAAATTTCATGTACATTAGTAGTTGGTCAGGAGGTTTGACTGGAAATTTGATTATATCCAAGCTCAACTTTTTTAAAGCAAAATTAATTCATAAGTAGTGCTATGTTCTTCTATCCAGAGGCACAAGATGTCTAGTGGTTTTTATTTTGCGGTTTTAGCAGCTATTGCTAATCAATACTTACCTCCATTATCTCATTTATAGTTTCAAAATGGTCATGTACTAATTAAATTATTCCTTCATTTATTAGCTAAAGTATTGCTATAAGTAGAAACATCTCATCTCGTATTGGTTAATCTTTAGCACCCTTCACATAGGACAGGCAAGATAAATGCTTGATCCTTTCTCTTTATTTAGCAGCTTTAAAAATAATTTATTGGTATTCTACAGTAGCAACTGATTAGCTTTGTTTTTTATTAAAGTATCACTATAGACATAGACTGAAACATAGTATGTTTCAATCCATTGTAGTTATGATGATTGACAGTCCAATTGTCTCATCCCAAGTGAGTGAGAGCCTTTTGAAGTTAGTTCTGAATTTCCTTCAGATGCTATGATGAGGAGGTTAGCAGTAAAAGCTAACCTGCTCTAAATAGTGTCCCTCAGTGTTTTGCACCAATAGTTGCCCTGTGTCTCTTCCACCCAAGATCAGGACACCCTTGATTCCTTTCTTACCGTGACTGTTTGCGTGTCCATTTTTGGACCTTGGTTTATTTGCCTATCTGATCCCGTCCGATTTCTATTTTTATGCAATTCCTCCTTTTTGGTTTTATACCTGGAATTTCTTATTGCTTCCCACGGCTGTTATTTATTTGGGCTTTACAAAAATATCTTTTGTCCCTGAGGAAAAAGAGGTATCTGGGGAAAAAGAGTCAGGAAATGAGAGGGTCTGCTTTCTTGATCTAATCTTTGAGAGATGTTTTTGAAATGTGAATAAAATTACATCATTTTGGTGACAAATTCCTAATGGCCCACATCTGCTGCAGACCAAGTCCAACCTCCCTAAGGAACCCCATTATCCTCTAAATACCGCTTAATCTTTTTCTTGCTGGGTCCCCTGCCCTGATAACTTCAGCCATGTGCAATCTTTTGTAGTTCCCCAAACATACCACTGTTTCTCCAGCTTTTTTTTTTTTCTTTCTGTTTTTGTTCTTTCTGCCTGATTGTCTGGAGTAAATTCCCCTCCCTCTCTGACTTGTTTCAACTTTAGATCTCAGCTGAAATATTTCTACATGAGATCTTCTTTGAACACGGTGCCTGTGTCTCCTGCTTTCCCCGGGGCAGTTCTAGATTATGCCAGCTGAAGACCAACTGGTGCCTATTAATTATTTTTATACTTTATTTTATTTTCAAGCAAAGTCTAAGCTTTATTTATTTATTTCGATACCTTTGGGGGATGCAAATAGTTTTTGGTCTGGGTTTGAAGAGTACCTACCATTCCCACCTGTGCACATTGTACCCGATATGTGATTTTGGGGTCCCTCCACCAATTCTTCCCTCTTCTGTCTCCAGTGTCCTTTGTGTCATTCTCTATGTCTTTGCATATCCTTAGTTCAGCTCCCCATTTTTAAGTGAGAACACGTAGTTTGGTTTTCTGTTCCTGGGTTAGTTCGTTTAGGATGATGGTCTCCAATTCCATACAAGTTGCTGCAAAAGACATTATTTTATTCTTTTTGATGGCTGAATATATACCACCTTTTCTCTTTCTTTCTTTCTTTCTTTCTTTCTTTCTTTCTCTCTCTCTCTCTCTCTCTCTCTCTCTTTCTTTCTCTCTTTCTTTCAGTTCAGCATCTTTAGAAGGAAGTAACGAACAGGGGTGTAGAGACCAAGTTCAGCCCAGCTACGGCACACAGAGGAACAAAGGGGGTCGGCAGGCGTGGTCTTGAACTTTTGGGTGGGAAGGCAATGGTCCCTCAGGAGCAGGAGCAGCTGGAAGAGCCGTGTCGTACACTTGGGGTGTCGCCGGGAGGGCAGGGAAGCAGGGGAAACAAGGCCCCTCGGCGCTGAGGAAAAGGCACTGGCCTTAGTCCCCTCCCGCCCTCCCCAAGTGGAGGCGGGTCCCCTCGCCCTCAGTGGCCCAGAGGTCGGCCCTGGTTAAGCCTCGGGAAGAAGCACTTGCCAACTCGTAAGTGCTGATCATGATGGTGCAGGAGGGGGCAGCCTTGATGATCTTCGGGAGAAAGCCAGCAAAGAGTCCCCTGATGCCTGACTCGGCCCAGGTCCTCGGCAGCAGCGCCCAGGTGGAGGCCACGTGCAGGGGTGTCACTTTCACGGCCTCCACTGTTCCCAGCACGACCTGGCGGGTGTCTTCACCAAGTCGAAGGGGAGAATCAGCACCGCAGCCACCATCCCTGAGATGCAGCCTGCCACGAAGCTGATGTCCACGGGGGTCTGTTGGTTTGGCCTGAGCCCACTCAGCCAGCTCTTCAGCTGCTTGTAGTTGAACCAGTACAGGGCCGAGAAGGGCACGTCTCGAAGGGCGGTGGGGCCCCAACCCAGCCACAGCTGCCCTGAGCCACTGCAGCCCGAACACAGGCTCCCATCTCTCGGTAGGACACGTGCCAGGCCTGCAGCTTTGTCTGCATGAGTTCCAGGGGGCTGGTCACAGTCACAGTGCCCAGGAAGGCCAGTGTGCCTGTCACCGTGGGTGAGTAGAGGTCAGAGGTCAAGGCTTGGCTGCACAGGAAGGCCTTGAGCTGGTCATAGGCGGTGAAGTAGATGGTAGTCGCGGGCACAGTCATCACCAGGGTGGCGGTGAGGCCACTCCACAGGGTCCTGGTGCCCTTGTGCCTCACAATCTTTAAAAGGCGTCCATGGTGCCAGTGAAGCGGGTGGGGTCCTGAAACCAAGTGGCACAGCGGGCACCATCAGTGCAGGGCTCCAGGACACCAATGAAACACAGGAGGCACTTCCATTTGACATAAAAGAGACCCCAGCATCTGGAAAAATGTGTCAGCCCGATGACTGCCTATGGGCACTGAGACTGCAGACGGACCTTCACCACGTCCAGGGGCATCATGAAGAGGAAGGTGATCACAGCCCCGGTGCCCGAGGCCACCATCTTCTGGAGAGGGATGATGCCCCTGGGGTCCCGATCAGCCATCTTGCAGCTTCAGTCCTGGCTTAGCGGGGCCTGGACCCAACGGGCTCATGGCGGCTCCACGGCGGGTGCGGGTCCCCGCGCTTGCCTTGCCCCGGGCAACTCAAGAGACCCACATTTTTATTAATCCCTGATTAGTAGATGGGAACTTAGGTTGATTTCACATCTTTGCAATTGTGAATTGTGCTGTGATGAATATGCGGATGCAGGTATCATTTTTATATAATGATCTCTGTTCTTCTGTTGGGTGGATACTTAGTAGTAGGATTGATGGATCAAATGGTAGATCACTTTTAGTTGTTTGATAAATCTCCATACTGCTTTCCATAGAGACTGTACTAGGTTACAGTCCCACCAAAAAGTGTTTAAGTGGTTCCTTTTCTCTGCAACCAGGCCAGCATCTATTTTTTTTTTTTCCTATTTTTTATTTTTTAACAATAGCCATTCTCACTCATGTAAGGTAGTATCTCATTGTGGTTTTAATTTGTATTTCCCCCAAAATTAGCAATGCTGAGCATTTTTTTAAGCATGTCTGTTGACCATTTGTATATCTTCTTTTGAGAGATGTCTATTATGTCGTTTCCACATTTTAATGAGGCTATTTGCTTTTTTCTTGCCGATTTGTTTGAGTTCTTTGTAGATTCTGGATATAAGTCTTTTGTCAGTTTACAAATATCTTCCCCATTCTGTAGGTTGCCTATTTTCTCTGCTGATTACCTCTTTTGCTGTGCAGAAGTTTTTTAGTTTAATTAAGTCCCACTTGTTTATTTTTGTTTTAGTTGCATTTGCTTTGGGGGTTTTAAGCAATAAATTCTTTGCCTAGGCCGATGTCTATAAGAGTATTTCTTAGGTTTTTTTTCTAGGATTTTTATGGTTTCAGGCCTTACATTTAAGTCTTTTCACCTTGAATTAATTTTTGTATATGGGGAAAGATAGGGATCAAGTTTCATTTTTCTGCATGTAGCTATCCAAATCTCCCAGCTATTAATTATTTTTAATACACACTTTCACTCTCACAACTGTCCTTATTTGGATAATAATGATATAAAAATCACTCCATCTCTGAATTTACATCCCCAGAACTACATTATGTTTTCCTCTTATGACCTTCCATGACATTCTATAATTGCATCCAGCATATTTCATATGCAATTATACTTTCTCGTTTACTTATTTGTCTTTGTTATTAGATGGATTATGTTCCCTAAAAATTGCTTGTTGGAGCTTTAACCCTCAATGTCACTGTACTGGAGGTGGGGCCATTAAAGAGGTAATCAAGTTTAAGTGAGGTCATAACGGTAGGGCTAGTGTCCTTATAAGAAGAGAAAAAGACACCAGGAAGGCAGTGACACAGAGAAAAGACCATGAGAGGACACTGGAAAAAAACAGTCATCTGGAAGCCAAGGAAAGAAGTCTCGGGAGAAACTTAACATGATGATACCTTGATTTTGGAATTTCACATCCAGGACTGCGAGAAAATAAAATTATGTTGTTTAAGCCATCCAGTCTGTGGAATCTTGTGGCGGCCCTAAGAAACTCATTTATTTTTTTGTATCTCTACTACCAGTCATAGTGCTAGGTGCATAACGGGCATTGTAGCGGTCAGAATTCAATCAGAAACACAGTATCACAAAGAGTGATATATAAACGTGGCATATTCCTGTCACTTGGAATTGCCTGAGTGATAGGAGTGGTTTTTGTTATTAATGAGCCCCATTGACTACACCCGAGCTTGTCCTAATTAAGTCACTTAGAGTGGGGACCTTGAGTAGCCTCAGGATGGATCCAGTCACAAGAAAGACCAATGGATTAGAGGATTAAAGGGTTAGAACTTTCAGTCCCACTCTTTGACCTGGAGATGGGGGATGTATTAGAGATTAAGATCTTTATAGACTCTTGAGCAACAAGATTGAATGAGCTTCCAGGGTGTTGAAAGCATGGAGGTGCTAAGAGGATGGGGTACCCAGGTGGGCACAGAAGCGCCATGCCATTCCTCACCCTCATTACTCTGTATCTTCATCTGGCTGTTCATCTATATCCTGTACATGATTCTCTGTAATATACTGGTAAACATATGTAAAGTGTTTCTTTGAGTCCTGTGAGCCATCCTAGAACATTATCAAACCCGAGGAAGGGAATTTCAATGTATAGCCAGTTAATCTGTAGCACAATTCACAACCCAGGACTCACAGTTGATATCTGAAATGGGGGGGCAGTTTTGTGAGACTGAGCTCTTAACCTGTGGTATCTGACACGGCATTAAGATAGATATTATCAGAATTGATTTGAATTAGAGGACACCCAGCTGGTATCTGTTAAAGAATTGTTTGATTTGTGGGGAGGAAAAAGACCTGTACATATTTGATTATAGAAGTGTTTTGTGTTGAGTGTGAGGTAGAGAGAAAAGAAAGAAAGGGTTTTTTTTTAAATTTTACAATAATAAATCTATTATAGGAAGTTGATCCTATGTAATAATTTTGGAAACTTTTTATAAGTGGTCTAAAAAGTCTGTTGTCTTTGTACTTATTATGTTGGTGAAAAAGTAATTGTGGTTGTGGACTGTGAATTTTAAATCATTATAACTAGGCTTAAACACAATTTTATTAATCAAAATAGGAACCATTATAAATGACACATATTTTGCCAATAAGAAACACATTTATTTATTTCTATAGCATAAAAATCCATACTTCAGGATTTGATGAATTCTTGGAAGGCATTTTCTGCATCCTGCTGGTTGTGGAAGCATTGTCCCTGCAAAAAGTTGTCGAGATGCTTGAAGAAGTGGTATTCAGTTGGCGAGAGGTCAGATGAATATGGTGGGTGAGGCAAAACTTCACAGCCCAGTTTTTTTCAACTTTTGAAACATTGGTTGTGCAACGTATGGTCAGGCGTTGTCGTGAAGAAGAATCGAGCCCTTTCTGTTGACCAGTGCTGGTTGCAGGTGTTGCAGTTTTTAGTACATGTCATCGATTTGCTGAGCGTACTTTTCAGATGTAATGGTTTCACTGGGATTCAGAAAACTGTAGTGGATTAGACCAGCAGCAGACCATCAAACAGTGACCATGACCTCTTTTTGGTGCAAGTTTGGCTTTGGGAAGTGCTTTGGAGCTTCTTCTCGGTCCAACTACTGAGCTGGTTGTTGTATATAATCCATTTTTTGTCACACATCACAATCTGATCGAGAAATTATTTGTTGTTGTTGCATAGAATAAGAGAAGATGACACTTCCAAATGACTTTTTTTTTTTTTTGGTGAGCTCATAAGCCCATTATCAAGCTGTTTTACCTTTCCAATTTGCTTCAAATGCCAAGTGACCATAGAACAGTCAATGTTAAGTTCTTCAACAACTTCTCGTGCAGTTGTAAGGGGATCAGCTTCAATGATTGCTCTCAATTGGCCAGCCATTATGCTCCTTGTCTTCAAGCCTCTCATCTCCTTTGCAAAACTTCTTGAACACCACTGCACTGTACATTCGTTAGCAATTCCTGGGCCAAATGTGTTATTAATGTTGAGAATTGTCTCCATTGCTTTACGACCCATTTTGAACTTGAGTAAGAAATTGCTTGAATTTGCTTTTTGTCTAACATCATTTCCATAGTTTAAATATAAAATAAACAGCAAGTAATAAGTAATTAGCAAATAAATAAATAAATAAATAAAGCGAGAGATGCACATTAAAATGATATAACATGACCACATTTATTTAAGAATGTATTCCAATGTCAAATGGCAAATATCAACAAGCAAAAACCAAAATTACTTTTGCACGAACACAATAGCTTTGAAACCTGAGTTTGGAAGGTATTCACCTGGGAAAAAAAGGTGGAGACCAAGTAATGAAGAGCAAGGAGAAACTGGAACCCAGGAGAACGAGCCGGAGCTCACAAGGATGAACTAGAACCCATGCCAGTCTCTCTGAACTTCCAATTTCAATGTTTCAGGTGACCTGTCACATAAGCTTGAACCCTTGGCCTTGGAGCTAAGCATTCATTTGGTCCAAGAGTTGGAGAAGCTGAAGGAATATCTAATAGCATCAGGAAGAACTGTGACTGGGATCTTCCCTCTGCCATATTTGGGGATCAGAAATCAATACCCCAAAGACTGGTGCTTTGGCCTGCTAAGAGACCTTAGATGCAGCCTCTAGCTGTAACAGTGAACCAGCAAAAGACTAACATAACTAATTTCATTTCTGTTTAAGGGGCCTTTCCCCATGTTTGCACTTAGGCTAGAATAATTCTGAAACACCAAAGAGATAACATAGGAGTAACAAGTATGCAACTGTGGAGGCTAACTCTAGGGAAAAACTATGTTTTGTTAAAGGATCATCATGACTTGACCAAGGACAAAGAAGCTTCTCAACCTTCTTGGACCCTCACTGGCACCCAGACGTCTGTGGGTACCAGTCACCTCTTGATCCCAATCCCCTTCTCTTTCCCTTGCCTTTAACAGAAAAAGAGCCTGAAACCTTTTCTTACTTGAGATGATTTTTGAGACATTAGTTTGTCATCTCCTCAGGTTGTCAGCTCTTGAATAAACCTGTTTTCCCTTCACCAGCCATTGTCTCTGGAGTTTGGCTTTTGAGCAACAACAAGTAATCAAGCCAGGGTTGGGTTACATAACCTTGTCTTGTTCCCCTACCCTGCCCAAGTGCAGGGAAGAACTCCTTGGGATTTTCTTATTTCACAAAGAAAGCTTAGTTTCAAAACAAATACAATATCCTTCTTCCCCTCCCTAAAGTCTCACTATTTGTCTCAGTAAAGAAGTCCCAGGAGTGCAACCACACCTAGAGGGACTTCTTCAGAAGATAATGCCTGCTTCTTGGGCTCATTCAAATTTCAGAGAGAACCACTTACATACTAAGTTTTGTCTGTTCTTTCTCCCTAATAATTATTTGCTGTCCTTCAAAATAATTGTCTACATTCCCCATCCCCTCCCATGTGAAAGGATATATAAGCTTCTGTACCCCTTTGGGTTATTGGGTAGTCACTCTTCTATGATGCCACTGTGCTATGTATGTTAAAGTGAAATGTGGTGTGCCTTCTCTCCTGTGATGTGCCTATTGTCAGTTGATTTTTCAGCAAAACTTTGAGTGGAAAAGGGGCTGTTTTCCTTTGGCCCCTACACTGTCATGGTGAGCCAGCAGATGGGCTCGATGTCATGCATTACAATACTGCTTAGTGAACCCATACGGATCTTCCAATTTTTTTTTAAAGGCTGTTGCTTCACTTCTACCTCTTAAATATTAGACAAATGCCACTTGTGGCCCACACTTATTTGGAATAATGCAGAGAAGGGAAGTCTGGAAAATGTGGTTACACCTTAGCTAAGCTGCCATGATGACCACAGGCACTCAATATTATTTGTTGAGTAAATAAATGATACTAGAACTAGTGACCTCATTGCAGTATCATAATCCTTCTTCTAGAGTGGAAAGAGCCCTTCAGACTCATTGAACCTCTACTGTCTTCTCAGGAAGCTTCATGTGTCAGTCTGGCCCTGTGGACTTTGAGGGCATACAAAATTTTATTGTGAGGTTGGTATGTTATTACTATAAGAGGAGTGGATAAGACATATTAGACATAATGTGATATAAAGAAGTTTTAAGCATGAGAACCGATAATAGGATTGGTTTACAGTGGTGAAGGAGAGTCAGAAAGTGGACGTTTTTGCTTTGTATTCACCCTCAGACCAATGCACCAAGTTTTCACGTAAGCATATCCAAAGATGAGTAACCCGAAGGTGTGGTTGGGATTCAGGGTTATGTACTGTCTTAGACTAAAAGATAAGGCTTTTGTGTCTGAGAGTGGGAGGAGGCAAGTTATGGGAAGCTGACAAGGAAAAGTATGACAAACTAGGGTTATTTAGTCAGGTTTGTTATGCAGTTTTAAATTTCTACCTTCTCTATTGATAAGAGCTATTACTTCCTGGTACAGGAAGGAGAGACAGTCACCTCTACAAAAGAAAATTTCCTCATACGAAAGGAAGTTTTGCACTTTGTTTTTAGAGTGTTTTCTGCCTCTGTTGGTTTTCAGTGGCCTTTGGCTAAAAATAATTTATATTGGCCATCATTAATAAAGCAAATGACAACAGATACTGGCGAGGATGTGGAGAAAAAGGAATGCTTCTACACTGCTGGTGGGAATGCAAACTAGTGCAACCTCTTTGGAAGACA
>CAUYQG010111309.1:0-12121 GCA_963574415.1 Tarsius wallacei | reverse complement strand
ATCTCTGGGGGAGGTGGTGGGAAGTCACATTCCTAGTGCAAATGTGGGATATAGTGTCCAGGACCTTGTTCCAATCACCTGAGTCCTCAAGTCAACTGCAGCTCTGGATCATCCTGGGAGAACATGCAATCCCTTCCACATATGCAGCTTCCTTTTGTGGTCTGGAGACTTTTCAGCCAGACTAGGTTGAGAGTTTGTCTCTCAAATGGGAGCTTTAAGTGAACTGTCCCATTCTCGAGAATTCAGAACTGAAATGATGAGTCAGTCCTCCAAAGGAACCCACCTGCACAGGTGGAACTTGGACAGGATCCCACGAGAGATGCCCAAGTGAAATCTGGTGGGTTTGAGCACCATGGAACACCTTGGTCCACAGAGACCTTGATCCATTGGGCTTTCTTGCTTTTCCACATCCCCTGATCTTAGATCAGCAACTCTCTCCAGGGCACTCAAGGGCTCCTGGATGTGCCTCTGAGAGTGGAACTGACTGGGAAACAGTGTTAGTTGAATAGATGGGACAAAGCTGGGCCTGGTCTGACCCTGTAGGGGAGCCTAGATCCACCTCAGGGGTGTCTGCAGATGCTAAGTGTGGGGAGAACAGGCAAAACACTCTGTATATGACCACATCTCCAGGTATAAGATGATTTCTGCTGTTCTTTTTGACAAAGAAACAGTCTTAGGACTAGTCAGTGCGTGTATGTGTGTGTGTGGGGGGGTGTGCGACTAATGTCTGAGACTTGGGGAGGAAGAAGACATTTTCTGCCTGTTACTGTGGACACTATCAATAGTTTCTGTTTGTGTTATGTAATAAGCAGGTGTGGGTGGGCTTTGACTTCTGTGACCAGTAGATTAAGAGTTTATCTAATGCGTTGTTGAATAAGAGGAAACTAAAGGAGAGAAGAGGCTCTCCCAAAGCACTGAAGCTCTTTTGGACTCACTGTGAGTGTGGATTATGTCTGAACATCTGGATCATCAGGGAAGAGGCTCTATGTGGTTTCAAATAATCATAAGTGGGGTCTCCCTGTAAACAATGCTGAGTTTAGTAAAGAAAATTCACAGCCTCAAAAGTGCTGTAAGAGGGAAATTGTGTCACTGAAGGCACCTTCTGAACCAGAGTACAACCTTGTATATTGGACTAGACTCCATCCCAGGAGAAATTGAACAGGTGGTTGGTAAGGGGGTCCACTCCAATATGTAATTTCCTTTTACTAAAATAGAAAAATACCATATCTTCTAGGATTCTTATAGTTTGAGGTTTGATGTTATGGTCTTTGGCCCATTGAGAGATAATTTTTATATGATGATATAAGAATTCTAGGAGAAAATATAGAAAACACTTTTATGCACATTTGAGTAGGCAGCCAAATACAGAACAAATTCCCAAAGGCAAATGCCATAAAAGTTAAGATAGACAAGTCAGACCTCATCAAACTGAAAACCCTTTTCACAGGAAAATACACTATCAAGAGAGTAAAGAGAACCCATGGAGTGAGAAAATTATTTTCTACTTATATTTCTGACAGATGCCCAACATCAGGGAGCTTAAATGAGCTGAAAGGAAAACATACACAAGGAGCTCAAATTAGCTTAAAGGAAAACAAACAAACAAACCCATTAAAAAGTGAGCAAAAAACATGAACAGATGCTTCTCAGTAAAAGACATACAAGCAACCAACCGGCACATGGGAAACTGCTTAGCTACACTAACATCAGATACATGCAAGTCAAAACTACAATGAGATGACACTGAACTGTAAGGATGACAATCATTAATAAGTTAAAAGAACAACAGATGGTGGCATGGGTGTGGAGGAAAGGGAATGCTTCTACACTATTGGTGGGAGTGCAAGCTAATCCAACTTCCAGAGAAAGCAATGTCACACTTCTTAAAAGAACTAAACATCAACCTGTCATAAGATTATCAATTCCTCTCATGGGATATGCCTGGAGGAACATAAATCATTCTACAAAAAAGACAAATACACACGCATGTTTATAACTGCACTATTCACAATTGCAAAAACATGGAACCAACCGTGCTGCACACAAAACTGGACAGGATAAAAAATGTGGTACATATGCATAAGTATTATTCAGCCCTAAAATAAAAACATATGGAATTTGCATCAACTTGAATGGATTTAGAATCCATTATACTAGTAGTCTATCACAGAAACATGCAACAGAGTATCATATGTTCTCACTCATAAGTGGACCTTGAAAAATTATAATACTATAAGAAAGGGAATGAGAGTAACGGGAGACTGCCAGAGGAGTGGGGGTGGGATTGGTGGTTGAGGGAAACTGCCAGGAGAGTAGGGGGCACATCTGATCATCAAGGGAACCTGCAAAATGAACATTTGTATATCTAATCCTGAATTGTTCCCTACGTATTTTTAATAAGTTTTTTTTAAGAAAAAGAAAGTGGGGTTGATAAAGAAAATGTGGTATATACATGATGGGGTATTATTCAACCACGAAGAAGAATAAAATCATGGACTATGCAGAAAATTGCATGGAGTCAGAGACCATCATACTTAGTTATCGATCACAAAAACAAAGAACACAATACCACATGATATCACTTATAGTGGGCCCTAAACATTAATCACAATAGCACACGGGAGGGATTGGCAGTCACTGGGTACCGCCAGGAGAGGAAAGGAAGGTGGAAGACATAACAGCACAAAGCATACCTGATCCCTCAACCAGGGGATGTAAGGGGTAATTGGAGGCCCAAACAGCACCTTCATCAGCCTACCTGTGAAATTAATACGTACATGTATCCCTCATCTCTATAATAAAATAAAATAATCTAAAATAACAACTTGACAAACAATGTTGATGTCTGTATAAATATATATTGAGCACATATTCCTAACTGAATAAGAAAAGAAGAACAATCATTACTAAATCTGTAGTATTTCCAGATATTGCAATTGTGAGAGGATGGTTGACAGGAATAGCTTTATTTATAATAATGATGGAGAACTTTCGTGGCACAAGACACCAGAGATGTTACATTCTGATATCAGTACTGAGGATGGGTATGCAACAGGGAAATGGAGGCTCAGGGATTATGCAGGTGCATAAATTCAAGATGATCAGAAATCAGTATGCACAGATGGTCAATGATGGATATGAACTGGAAGCATGCAAAGACTGCAAAAGTCTACTGCACAGGGTTTGAATAAGTCCACACTTAGTCTAACCATCAATTCAAGTGCAGTTTTTTTGGAATTTGTGAGTTCGAGAGTCACATACTATTCCTGTTTTCATTATGATCAGAAAAACACAGACAAGGGTACCACAAATCATGGCTATGGCATTAGAACCAACGGTCTTAATACTAAAGTGCCTGGGATCTCAGGACACAGAGAGAGAAGCTGGGGAAATTGTCTCAGGAGGGCCAAGCTGGTCTTCAACTAGTTCATGGAACCTGCTGGACACTCATGTGGTAACGGCAAAGGTAACCCTCTTACAATTACAAATGGGGTGCCTGAAAGAACAAGGATGGCACTCTCTCCTTGTCTTAAAGAACTATGTCTGCACAGAATTCAGTGATGTGTCAGGCATGGGTATCCACCAATGGGATTAATATTTGGGCCTCAGGCTTCCACTATTGTGTGGCTCAATTGTCATCTATCTTCTTTCTCTAGTTGTATTTGGCCATGGGCTATAAAATACCCAGAAACATGAATATGCAAATAGCTTGAGGTCTTCTGAGTTAATGAATACATCTGTGTACTGAGAGCATCATCCAATACCTGTAACTTTCCTCTAGAGAAGTTCCTGAGAGCACAGATCTTCAACATGGACCGGAGATGGAGAATTCGATTCTTGATACCAGCAGCTACAGGTAAGGAGCTCTTTAGTCCCAAGGCTGAGGAGGAGGCCAGGGCCAGTCAAGGGGGATTTTATCCATTCCTGTATCCTCTCTACAGGTGCCCACTCTCAGGTCCAACTGGTGCAGTTTGGGGCTGAGGTCAGGAACTTTTGGACCACGGTGAAGGTCTCCTGCAAGACTTCCAGATACACCTTCACCAACCATGGTATGCGCAGGATGCTACCCCTCCCTGAACATGGCCTTGAGTGAATGACATGGATGTACTCCAATACTGGTGGCACAAACTATGCACAGAAATTCCAAGGCAGAGTCACCATGGCCAGGGACACTTTCATGAGCATAGCCTACATGGAGCTGAGCAGTCTGAGACCTGAAAAAACGACTGTGTTACTGTGCGAGAGACACAGTGTAAAAACCCACATCCTGAGAGTATCGGCAACCCCAGGGGGAAGGTAGCTATGCTGGGCTGAAGGGATGTCAGTGAGTAGGTTTTGTAGAAAATGATATTATGTTATTGAAAAAATAATATGTATAGAATTTAATTATACAAAAAATATCTCACTCAACCGTCACCCTATAAGCTAAATTAACAGTGTGAACACAGGCGACACTCACTACCATTGATACAAACAGCCCGATGAGGGCATTGTGGGAACGTCAGTTTTCAAATATGTTGGATAAAGAATTTGGCATGAGTACTTGATCACATGGTAAATCTTAGAATAACTCCTTAGCAACAGCCAAACTATACTCTTAAATATCTCTGCCACATTTAAAAAATTAAAGCATCTTTAGGATCACAGCACAATTGAGCAGAAGGTACAAAGGGTCCCCACATAGCCCTCCCCTATACATTCACAGCCTCCCCTACAATCGATAACCTGCACTGGAGTCATAAATGGGGTTCAGTGGCCAAAACTACGTTCACACATCGATTCTTTTCTTTCCTGGATTTCCTTTAGATAACAAGCTTAAATTTACCCCACAAGTTCTTCAAGTGATTTATGGGGAAGATGCCAGTTAAAGGGAAACAAAGTAAGGCTACTCTTTCTTGCAAACTTTCTTCCAGGAACCATGGAATATATGTTGATGTAAAGCTCATGTGAATCCTGGCTAACTATGCCCCCTCCCAGAGGGTAAGCACCAATATTTCTGAGACAACACCATATCTGTACAAGACCAGTGGCTTGTGGTGAATCCCGTCACAACTCTTTATTAAAGAAATGGAAAACTGGCCCGTGAAAGATGTCAACTATGAGGGCCGATCGTTGAATCAGGCACACTGTAAGCTCTTGGGAGATTGTTCTGGATGAGCCTTTTTGGACAGGAAAGAAAGATATTTTTAATGGATCCAGGCAGATAAAAATAGCTTCCCCTCACAAAGTAAGTTGCACCATGAAGGTGCCCTCTCAATTGTCCACGCTGATCTCCTTTGCTGGCTGCACCTTAGCCAGAGGTGGGATCCTGAGTGGTGTTAGATGGGAAAGCGTCACATGAGTCACTGGTTATGGAGTTGCTTGTCATCTGCCAGCACCCTGATGGTGAAATTTACAGAGAGAGTATATATAATACACACACACACACACACATGTGTACATATATAGTGTTTTATATATTCTTTATTTCATATATATAATGTATTTGTATTTATAAATATATATACACACATATAGACATTCATATATCCCAGGGGGTTGGGGTATGGTCTAGTGTGTAGAGATTTATTTTTCTGGGAATAGTCATTCCTGGGTATTAGGGTATTATATAGTGCTTATGGGAGTGGGGGAAGAAGAAAGGGCATTGGCTGCTTGACTGTTCTTTTTGCCCCATGTCACATGCTCTGTTCTACCTGGCAAATCTGAATCCCAAACCCTTCATGGTGCTATCTTTGTCAGCTGAATCCATTCCCCTCAGTCATTATGGGACTGTTCAATCAAAGACCTTTCATCTGTCTGTCTTCAGAGCTTCTTAAATTTGCTTACATCATTTATGAGCTCATGGGCCCCCTTTCATTTATTATTAGGCGTGCCTCTGTTGTTACTTATTTAATGTTAATGAGGTCACTGGAAAAAGAGGAAATAGATGTATGATGAAACTACTTTTTTTTACACAGACAAGGTTCATTTGAGTGGTTAAAGGAAATTTGAGCTGGGAGGGGTTGAACTTAAACCAGGAAGACCTAAGGCAAGAATAATGCAGTGGTCAGTCAGGTGATGACAGGGTTTTGACCTAGGCCATAGGGTTTTGGAAATGATGCAAGGGAATGCATTTTAGGTACATTTTCAAGGTCGAATTAAAAAGATTTTATGACATCTTGTTTACATGACCAGGTAGATGATAACTCTTAAAAATAAGGAAGGCAGAAGGAAGAGTAAATTTGAAGAGAAGATAATGAGTTCAGTTTGGCCATGTTAAGTCATACTGGCCATTATAGAAAACTGATGTTTGCACATGAAACTGAAGATATAAAGAAAAATGTGTGATTTATGGGGATGTAATTGTCTGTTACTCAATTAATTTAAATAAAATTCTTGTCATAACACATCAAACTGATTTAATCACTCACTGATATGTCATGAAAAATATTGAATTACAAGGTATGGCTGACTGAAGATCTTTGGACAAAAATGCAAATCATGATTTTGGTACCCATAGCCATCAATCAAGATTTTGCTTTTGGGATTAAACTGTGTTTAGAAGAAAATGATACCGATTGAAGAAAGAAGTCATCAGTGAAGTTGTAGAGATTTAACACTATGGATGAGGAAACAAATAATTGCAAGTGTGACAAGGAAATAAATGAGTTGCCAAATTCTATTGTTCTTTAAGGATCATAGGAAACCTGTTGATCTAGGCAACATTGAGATGAATCCTCATAAAAACATAGGCCATGGCAACAAGTGAAACTTGCTGTTGGAGAAAAGAAAATGTGACAGGAAAGGTTTTCCCACTTGAAATAGGGCTACAGCATCTTCTCTCTGAACCAAGCCTTAAAACACCGCTGTAAAAGACAGATCATACTTTAAGTCCCTTCCCATACAGTTAACTGTATGCCCATGAAGGGTCAGACCCTTCACACAGTTTCTGGGTAAATAGCTATGTGAACTAGAAGACTCTGATCCACTTTTAACTTTATTTGCATTTTACTTAGCACTCATTCTGAACACCTACTACATGCAAGACCACAGAAGACTATGAAGATAAATAAGATAATTTCTGCCCTCTAGACTCTCACAATCTTCTTGGAAAGACAGAAACAAAAATAAATAACTCTGGGAGCAGGTCCCACTAGGCATAGAAAGAACAGTAGGAAGTTAGAAGAAAGAACAAGTATTTCAATTCAGGAAGCATTGTCTCCCTTTGATTTTAAAGTTCCTCTCTCAAACATCATCTCCGTAGAGAAGAGTTTCCTATCCTCTCTGGCTAAGTATTGTGTGCACTCCACCACCCCAGTAACTTCATTTTAACCATATGTTATTTGGAAACGTTTATCCAAGGCATCAAGATATAATAGACAGGATATTCCAAGTAAGGTCCCAGATCTAGGTAACAAGTAGCAAAAGACATATGTTAAAATCAGTTACATAACTTTTAAGGCTCTTACCAACATTAAGAACAAATAAAACAGTTAGGTTATCACAGGTTGGAACAGTATTTTTGAAGAGGGATTTTCTTTGCTCAGAACTGAGTCCCACTTCTTCCATGGGGAGGACACATGGACTCACATGAAGTTGCTTCAAGTGAACATGTGGAAAGATTAATCTGTTGGAGTTGTCTGCTATGGTAGTACAACCTACCCCAAAACTTAGTGACTTAAACAACTTTGTATTGCCATATGGCTTAGCTCTGTGAATCAGTAATTCAGACAGGGTATTTTGGGAAAGTCACAAAGCTCTTCCAGGAAATTCTTTCTAGCTGGGGAGTCATTCATTTATTCACTCAGTCTGTGATGATCATTTGTGATTTAGGGCCACTTAGTACTTATATTCACCTTTTTTGGAAATAGCATCCAAAAATTTTTTTTGGAATTAACCATTTTCCCCTTCTTCTCCTTTTTCCTGTTTTTATAATGATATAAGAAATAAATTTTTATTTTATTTTAAAATTGTGGGGTACAATTCAGGGTTAGGTATACAAATATTCATTGTGCAGGTACCCTTGATGAGGTATGCCCTCCCCTTCCCCAGGCAGATTTCAACTATTGTCAATCCCACCTCCCCACTCCCTGCCCCCAGTTTTCCGCTACTGTCAATGCTTAAGAAATAAATGTTAGCCGGGCTCGGTGGCTCAGCCTGTAATCCCACGCTTTGGGAGGCTGAGGTGAGTGGTTTGCCTGAGCCCGCGGGTTCGAGACCCGCCTGGGCAAGCGAGACCTCATCTCTACCATAAATCAAAAAATTAGCTGGGCGTGGTAGCGCGCGCCTGTAATTCCAGCTACTTGGAAGGCTGAGGCGGAAGGATCGCCGGAGCCCAGCAGGTCGAGGTTGCGGTGGCCGGGAGCGGCTGCTGCACTCCAGTCTGGGCAACAGTGTGAGACTCCAACTCAAAAAAAAAAAAAAAAAGAAAATCATCATCTGGTACTGGAGTTTATAATACACCTGCACATCTTTATATTTTTAACTGCATATAACCATAAGTAACACACTGGTTTGCATATTTAAAAATATTATACACATTTTATATAAATATATATCCATTTGCAATCGGTACAGAAGTTAATTTTTATGAAGTAAATTTTACCAATCTTTTTATTTAATGATTTTACCTTTAAAAAAATTTTTTTTTTTTAAATTTTTATTTTAAAGATGTAGGGTACAATTCAGGGTTAGGCATACAAATGGTCATTGTACAGATAAAGTTTGGGCCTCACTTTGGTCCCCACTTCACCTGCTTTGAGACCAGGTACCCTTATTGATAAAGTGTGTAGTTTTAATCTGTGTTTCTTTGATGATTAGTAGGCTGAGCATTTTTTCATGTATCTGTTGGCTGCTCAAATATCTTCTTTTGAGAGGTGTCTGTTCATATCTTTTGCCCACTTTTTAATAGGGCTGTTTATTTTTTCTTTTCGGCATGTTTGAGTTCCACGTAGATCCTATATGTTAGACCAGGTATACAGTTGGGAAATATTTTTTCCCACTCTGTGGGCTGTCTGCCTGCTCTCTTGATGGTTTCTTTGGCTTTGCAGAAGCTTGTCAGTTTGATGAGATACCACTTGTCTACTTATCTCTTATGGTATGAGCACTTGGGGTTTTGATCAGGAATTGGTTACCAGTTCCAATCTCCATAAGGGTGTCTCCTGCATTTTCTAAGGTTCTTATAGTTTGAGGTTTTACGTTTAGTCTTTGATCCATTTAGAGTTGATTTTTGTATATGGTGATAGGTAGGGGTCTTGTTTTAATCTTTTGCATGTGATCAGCTAATTTTCTCAGCACCGTTTATTGAATAAGTTATCCTTTCCCCAGTGCTTGTTAGTGTAGGCATTGTCGAAAATAAGGTGGTTGAGAAATAGGGGTTTTGCTTCTGGAATCTCTATACTGTTCCTTGGTCTATATGCCCTTTCTTATACCAATACCAGGCTGTCTTGATTACTGATAAAGTTTAAAGTCTGGAAGTGTGATATTTCCCGCTTTGTATACCTTGAAAATCCAAGAGAATCTGCCAAAAACCTTCTTGCATTGATAAAGGCCTTTGGCAAAGTCTCAGGGTACAAAATCAATGTGCAAAAGACAGTCATATTTTTATACACCAACAACAAACAGGCAGAGAACCAAATAAAAAGTACAATCCCACTCACAATAGACACACACACACACACACACACACACACACACACACAAATACTTCAGCATTTTTCTTTTTTTTTTTTTGAGTTGGAGTCTCACTTTGTCACCCGGACTGGAGTGCAGTGGCACACTCCCGGCCACCGCAGCCTCAACCTGCTGGGCTCCGGTGATCCTTCTGCCTCAGCCTTCCAAGTAACTTCAGCATCTTTCTAACCAGAGAAGTGAAAGACTTTTACAATGAAAACTACGAAATATTGCTCAAAGAAATCAAAGATGACACAAACAAATGAAAAAATAGTCCATGCTCATGGATCAAAAGATTCAACATTGTTAAGATGTCCATCCTACCCAAGACAATCTACAGATTTAATGCAATACCCACTAAATTACCAGCATCATTCTTCTCAGACCTGGAAACAATACAGAAATTAATAAGGAATCATAAACTACCACAAATAGCCAAAACAATCCTCAGCAAAATGTACTTTTTTTAAAAAAGAAATTTTTCTCTAGCTGAAGGTTATAAAAATACTTTCCATTAATTTTTTTAAGTAAAGATTTAATACTTATGTGTTTAACCCATATTTTTGCATATAATGTAAGGCTAGGATTTAATGTATGGGTTTTCCCTCATATGTATAACTATCTTTTATTGAATAATCTATATTTTGTGCTCTGATTTTCACCTCCGTAGTGTTTTATTTTTCTATATGAGTAAGACTGTTCTGTGATGTATATTTTTCTGTTTATCTTTCCGTGTATAAATGTCACACAGTCTTAATTTCTACAACATTAGAGTACACCTGAATATTCATTCTCTCCAGCATGTTGAAAAGTGACAACTATTCTTGACCACTTTTTTGACATATGAATATAACAATAGCTTGTTAAGTTTTTTTTTTAAAAGCTCTAGTGTAACTTTGCTTGGAAGTGCAATGAATATATAGGCTAATGAGGACAGAGTTAAATTGTTTATAATATTCTCTTCCATTGATTTATGTCCTCTATTTGTTTTGTAAAAAATACTAATTTTTTTCTAAGAACACTTCATATCTCTTGTTAAATGTATTTCTGGGTTCTATATAATTTTTGTCACTATTACAAATGTTATATTTTTCTTATCATTTATGATATGCAAAAAAGTTGATTTTTACATGTATTTCAACAACCTTATTAAACTTTCTTTGGTGTCAAATAATTTGCTTGTATCGTTCCTTAGATCTTCTAGGTTGATAATCTTTTCCTGTAATTATTGTAATGATAATAATGATTTTGTCTCTTTACTGCTGGTAGATATGCTTGTTTTGAACTTCTGCACTAGGTGTGGCCTCCAGGAAAACACTGAATAGAAAGTAATACTAATATGCTAGGATAATGCTTCAAATATTTAATTCTTAATATGACACGTGAAATAAATTTTTGGCAGAAACTCTTCATAGAATTAAGGAAATTCTCCTTTTCTCCTGTGTTCTAGGTGTTTTATTGCAAACAAATATTGCATGTTTTTTATTAGATGTTTTTTCTGCATTTATTGAAATAATCATAGGACTTTTATCTATTAATGTACTAAAAGTTTTCATAATAGTAAAACTTCCTTGCATTCTGAAACAAACCCAATTTAGTCCTAATGTATTCTTTCACATATTAGATTGGATAGATTGGGCCTGCTAATATCTTAGGAATCTTACTTAAAAATTCATAAGAAAGATGAGCCTATAATTTTCTCCATTCATGCTGTTTTTGGTTTTGTTATAGAAATTTTGCTAGTCACATAAACTGTGTTTATAGGTGTACTCAATATTTTCTACTCTTTGGAAAAGTTTGTCATATTTGGATTTCCTTTTTCTTGCATACTTGATAAGACTTGCCTGTAAAACTATCTGGGGTTGGATTTGGGTATTTGTCGGTGTGGATGAAGATGAGGGGATGAGAAGGTGTGCTGATACACAGGGAGATTAAGATTTTCAAACCATCATCCAATTCCTATCACCGTTAATAAACTGTTCAAATTTTCTTTTCAGTTTTGAGTTAGCTCAGGTAAATTACATTTTGTAGAAACATGGCCATTTATTTATTGCATGTATAGTATTATCTTATGATTGTTTAATATCTATTAGATCTGTAGATGTCTCTATTTTTCTTCCATCTTGTTTGCCAGGAAGACTTTCTTATTAACTTTACAGAAATACACAAATTTGATTCTTTTTTTTTTTGAATTGGAGTCTCTCTCTGTCGCCCAGACTGGAGTGCGGTGGCTGCTCCTGGCCACTGCAGCCTCGACCTGCTGGGCTCCGGCGATCCTTCCGCCTCAGCCTTCCAGTAGCTGGAACTACAGGTGCAGGCTACCACACCCGGCTAATTTTTGATTTATTGTAGAGATGAGGTCTCGCCAAGTTCCCCAGGCGGGTCTCGAACCCGCGGGCTCAGGCAATCCACTCACCTCAGCCTTCCAAAGGCACGGGATTACAGGCTGAGCCACCAAGCCCAGCTAAAA
>CAUYQG010111308.1:0-14042 GCA_963574415.1 Tarsius wallacei | reverse complement strand
GACCCCTCGGCTGACACGCTGGCCCACCCCGACGCTCTTCCGATCGACATCCGTGTGCAGGTATCTTTTTTATCGCGTGACTTGAGTTCTTCTGGGTATCTCCCCAGGCGGGGGAGCGGGGGGGGGCCGGGATAGGGCAAGCAAGTAAGGGCCGGCACTCCCCGGCGGGGCATGGGGGGACACTTCTTACAAACAAGGGTGCCTGAATGAGACATATTTGTGTACCTAACCCTTAAATGTACCCCTCAATATCACAATAAAAAAAAAAAATTAGGGGTGTCTCCCCGTCCCCAGACAGATATTGACTACCATTAAACCCACCTGCCTTCCTCTCCCCCCCCATAGTTTCCCACCACTGTCAATCCTTTTCTTAGAGTATTACAATAGATGTTCAAGGTCCACTTATGAGTGAGAACATGTGATACTCAGATCTTTGTTTCTGTGACAGATCACTCAGTATTATAGACTCTAGTTCCATCCAGGTTGCTGCAAAATTCATGATTTTGTTCTTTTTTTTATGGCTGTGTAGTATTCCATCGTGTATATGTACCACTTTTTAAAAATCCAATCCTCTTTTGATGGACAGCATGGTTGGTTCCAGGTTATTGCTATTGTGAACAATGCTGTGATAAACATATGTGGGTAGGTACCTTTTTTATAGAGTTATTTGAGTTCTTCAGGGTATATTCCCAGTAGGGGGATTGCGGTGTCATATGGAAGGTCAATTTTTAGAGCTTTTAGGAATCACCGCACTGATTTCCACAGAGGCTGTACTAGTTTACACTCCCACCAACAGTGTAGAAAGTGTTCCCTTTTTGCCACATCCTCTCCAACGTCTGTTATTTTGTGAGTTATTGATAATGACCATTCTGACTGGAGTTAGTGGTATCTCAGTGTGGTTTTAATTTGCATCTCATTGATGACTAGTGAGGTTGAACATTTCTTCATGAGTCTGTTGGCTGCTCATATGTCTTCTTTTGAGAAATGTCTGTTCATATCTTGTGCCCACTTTGTAATGGGGTTGTTTGTTTTTTTTCTTTTCAGCACATTTGAGTTCCTTGTAGATCCTAGATGTTAGGCCTTTGTCAGACCTGGAGTTGGCAAATACTTTTCCCAGTCTGTGGGCTTTCTCCCTGCTCTCTTGATGGTCTCTTTGACTTTGCAGAAGCTTGTCAGTTTAATGAGGTCCCACTTGTCTATCTTCTCTCTTATGGCCTGTGCATTTCAGGTTTTCTCAGGAATTGGATGCCAGTTCCAACTTCCATAAGGGTGTGTCCTACATTTTCATTGATGACCAATGAAAGAAAAACCTGGGTAGTTAATTATTTTTTCTTGCTATGCTTTAAAGAAATCCAAATATCTTCTATGCCAAACTCTTAACTAGAGTGAAGTTACACAGATAAAGTGGAGGCTTTCAACTGATTAACATCAATGTAGGTTTGCATGCAACTTTGCTATATTCTTATGAATGCACTGTTTATCACTGGGCAACATGTCTGGGAAAAGAAGAGGAAAACTACATTTCAAATTACATGTTGCTAAAAGTGCTGCCTTTTGTGAACCCCATGAAATAATTTGAATGTTCTATCCCCCTGGATACTAACCATGTTTCCATAAGGGACTGTGTTTTGTTTTCATAGCTTCCCTAAGGAGAAGGATTATTTTTGTACTTTGACAAAAACTGACCAACAACGTTGTTTGCTGTTTCACATATTTCAATTTCTTAAATAATGCAATGTATAGTCTTCAATTATTTGGGTTTGCCTAAATTAATTCCAGGAGTGAAATTATCTTGGGGTTTAAGCTGCAGTTAGAGTAAAGGGCAGGAGATTGTAACTCTTCATGAAGGGTTCAGCCTATGTCTTCTCCTAAGTTTTTAAACTTTGACCTAAATCAGACTCCTGAGGTAATTAAGAGTCAGCCTTAAATTACGTCCAGATATGGGTAGCATGCAGATGTTTCTCCTTATGCCTAATGATCCCTGTTGCCTAGAGAAGAACTCTTCTAACAAGAGAACTCCAGAGCAAGTTTAAGGCTATGTTCCACAAGGCTTTGTTCTCTGAATTGACACAATTAATCACACAACATTCTGTCATTTATTATGCATGGGGTCTTTCAACCTGCACTTTTGTGTTTTCTCTTTAACATGACTGGGAACATCTAAGGTTTTCTTTCAGCTTGCTTCAAAGGTAATTTGGCAACATTCTTTGTTTATGAATGTGTTGTAGTATTTCTAAATAAACAAATATGAGTTGGTGTTAGACTCAATATATTATACATCTCACTGTTTGAATGGGTGGATCCATCTGCCATCTGTCAGTTTTCAAATGAAGAAAATTTGGGTTAGTTTTTTGTATTTTTTTCTTCACTTTCCTGTAATATTATACTGAATTCTGCTTTGCCAAACTGTTATCTAGGGTGTGGTGACACAGAAAATATGGAGGCCTTAAACATGTTAGCATCAACATAAATTTGTAGGCGATTTTCCCATTCTCCAGTGAATGCACTGATTGCTACTTGGCAAAATGCTTCTGGGATAAGAAGAGATATACTATGTTTTAACTTGCTGGTTAAAATTGCTTCCTCTTGTGAACCCCATGAAATAATCATAACACTCTATCCCCAAGGATACAAAGCAAGTTTCCATAAGTAACTGTTTCCTTTCCTCATAACTTGCATAGAAAGAAAGACCTTCTCTTGGTACTTTTACAAAAATTGACTTAGCGACTTTGATCTCTCAATCAATGCATTGTGGAGTCTTAAATGCTATGGACTTGCCTAATTTAACTCAGGACTGAAATAAAAAAGAGCCTTAAGGTGCAGTTAAAGGGCTTGAGTTTTTAACTATTCATGGAGGTTTCAACCTCTCTTCATTCATCCTGTTTTTTTGACATTTGACCTATATTCTGCTTCCTAAGGTAAAGAGGAAACAGCTTCCTATTAAGCACAGAAGAAGGTAACATGCAGGTGTTTCCTGTTAAGCCTCTATTGCCTAGCAAACCACCCTTCTGGTAAGGGAACACCAGAGTAATTTTCAGATTTTGATGGAGACCTACTATGCTTTATTTTCTGAACTGACTCAAATTGATCACACATTCTATAATCGATTATGCATGGAACCTTAAGTTGTAGTTAGAGTGCTTGAGGTTTTAACTATTCACAGAGCCTTCAGTCTAACTTCATTCATCCTTACTCTTTGACTTTGACCTATTTTCAGTTTCCTGAGGTAATTAAGATACAGCCTCCAATTAAGCACAGAAGAAGACAATATGCAGGTGTTTCCCCTTAAGCCTAATGATCTTTATTGCCCAGCAAAGCACTCTTCTGGCAAGAGAAATCCAGAGAAGGTTTTTTGACTTAACTGGAGTCCCACCATGCTGTATTCCCTGAGCTGACAAAAATGATTATATCATATTACATGATTCTTTTGTCTAACTTCTGCCCACATTCACGTGTGTTTTCACTTAGATGCCACTGGGAACATCTAAGGGTTTCTTCCAGCTTCAGTCAAAGGCATTTTGTCAATCTACATTCTTCGAGAAAGTGTTGTACTATTTGCCAAATACATAAATAGGTAAGAAAAAAAACGAGTGTGATGTTAGACTCAGAAAGCTGTAACTCAGACTGTTTCAATGTGTGGGTCCATCCTCAGTGGCAAATGCAGGAAAATCTGGTGAGTTTATTTATTTATATTTTTGGCTATGCTTTAAAGAAACTCTGACATCTTCTTGACCAAACTGTTTTTTCATCTTTGATCAAGATAGTCTCCTGAGGCAATTATGAAATAGCCTCCAATTAAGCCCAGAAGTAGTTAGCACACAGGTGTTTCTCCTTAATGCTAATGACATATATTGCCATAGAACACTCTAGTATACTACCATGTTTCCATAAAGGATTCTCTTGTCTCCTCACAGCTTCTGTAGAAAAAGGAATATTTTTTTGTACTTAAAAAAATTGGCCTAGCAATTTTGTTTGGAGTTTCACATTTTTCTATCCATGACATGTTGCAATGTGTGGTCATAAATACTATGGTTTGCCTAAATAAATTCCATAAGTGATATAATCAAAATCCTTAAACTAAAGCTAAAGAGCATGAGTTTTTTAACTCGTCATGGAGCCTTGAGCCAATCTTCATTCCTTCTGTTTTTTCACCTTTGACCTAAATTCAACCTCTTGAGGTAATTAGGAAACAGCCTCCAACTAAGCCCAGAAGTACATAACAGGCAGGAGTTTCTCCTTAAGCCTAATGAGCTCAAGTGCCTAGTGTAGTACTATTGTGATGAGGAAACAAGAGAATGTTTTAGACTTTGCTTGAGTTCAACCTCGCTTTTTTCTCTAAACTGACACCAATTATTACACCACATTTCATTATGTATTATGCCAAAAGGCTTCCAACATGCACGTTTATGTTATCTCTTTAATGTCACTGAGATTATCTAAGGTTTTCTTTCAGCTTCCTTCAAAGGCCATTTGGCAATCTCTTTTCTTTATAAAAGTAATTTACTTTAAATAAATAAATGAAAGAAGAGTGCGGTCTTAGACTCATTTTTTAATACAGCATACTACTGGAATGCTTGCATCTGTCTGCCACTTGTTGGTGACAAATGAAGGAAAAATATGGTTAGTTTATTTGTTTTTCTTCTTGCTATGCTTTAACAATATCTGAAAATCTGTTCCCTTTTCTCCACCTTCTCCCCAGCATCTGTTGTTTTTTTGAGTTATTGGTGATGGCCATCCTGACTGGAGTTAGGTGGTATTTCCATGTGGTTTCAATTTGCATTTCTTTGATGACTAGTGAGGCTGAACATTTTTTCATGTATCTGTTGGCTGCTCATATGTCTTTTTTTGAGAAGTGCCTATTCATATCTTTTGCCCACTTTGTAATGGGTCTATTTGTTTGTTTGTTTCTGTTTGGCATGCTTGAGTTCCTTGTAGATCCTAGATGTTAGGTCTTTGTCAGATGTACAGTTGGAAAATATTTTTTCCCAATGTGACCTGTCTCTCCATTCTCTTGATAGTGTCTTTGGTTTTTCAGAAGCTTATCAGTTTGATGGGGTCACTTGTCTATCTTATTTCTTATGGCATGGGCACTTGGGGTTTTAATCAGGAATTGGTTGCCAGTACCAATTTCCATAAGGGTGTGTCCTGCATTTTCTAAGGTTCTGACAGTTTGAGGCTTTACGTTTAGCTCTTTGATCCATTTAGAGTTGATTTTTGTGTATGGTGATAGGTAGGGGTCTTGATTTAATCTTCTTCATGTGGTCAGCCTATTTTCTCAGCACGCTTACTGAATAGATTCTCCTCTTCCCAGGGGTTGATAGAGGCTTTGTTGACGATAAGTGGTTGAGAAACTGGTTTTGAAGAGGTTTTGCTTCCAGAGTCTTTATCCTGTTCCATTGGTCTACATGCCTGTTCTTGTCCCAATACCAGACTGTTTTGATTATTGTAGCTTTATTTTAAAAGTTTAAAGTCTGGGAGTGTGACACCTCCTGCTTTTTTTTCCCCCCTGAGGATTGTTTTGGCTATTTGTAGTCATTTATGTTTCTGTATAAATCCCTGTGTTGTCATTTCCTAGTCTGAGAAGAATGTTGTTGGTAATTTAATGGGTATTGCATACAATCTCTAGTTTGCTTTTGTAGGATGGACATCTTAACAGTGTTCATTCTTCCAAATCATGGCATGGAATTTTTTTCCATTTGTTTGTGTCTTCTTTGAGTTCACTGAGCAGTGTTTTGTGTTTTTTCTTGTCAAGGTCTTTCACTTCTCTGGTTAGGAAGATGCCAAGGCATTTCTTTTGTGTGTGTGTGTGTAGCTATCATGAATGGGATTGTGGTTTTTATTTGGGTTTCTGTCTGTTTATTGTCAGTGTATAGAAATCTGACTGTCCTTTGCACACTTATTTTATACCTGAGACATTGTCAAAGTCCTTTATCAATGCAGGGAAGTTTTTGACCGATTTTCTTGGGTTTTCAAGATATAGGATCATGTCATCTGCAAAGAGGGATAACTTAATTTCCTTTTTTCCAATTTGGATACCCTTGATTTTCTTCTCTTGCTGATTGCTGTAGCTAGGACTTCCAACACTATGTTGAACAGGAGGGGTGAGAGTGGGCAGCCTTGTCTTGTTCTGGTTTTCAGGGGAAATGCTTCCAATTTCTTTCCCTTTAGCAATATGTTGGCTGTGGGTTTATCATAGATGGCTCTTACTATTTTGAGGTATGTTTTCTATGCCTAGGTGTTCAAGGGTTTTTATCAAGAAAGGATGCTATATTTTATTGAAAGTTTTTTCTGAGTCTAATGATATAATCATGTATTTCTTGTTTTTACATCTGTTGATGTATTTAATTATGTTTATGGTCTTGCAGATGTTGAACCACCCCTGCATCCTGGGGATGAAACCTACTTGGTCATGGTGGATGATTTTTGAGATGTGTTGTTGGATCTGCTTTGTTTGAATCTTGTTGAGAATTTTTGCATCAATATTCATCAAGAAAATTAGACTGCCAGGCTCGGTGGCTCAGCCTGTAATTCCACGCTTTGGGAGGCTGAGGTGAGTGGATTGCCTGAGCCTGTGTGTTTGAGACCTGCCTGGGCAACTTGGCGAGACCTCATCTCCACAATAAATAAAAAATTAGCTGGGTGTGGTAGCGCACACCTGTAGTTCCAATTACTTGGAAGGCTGAGGTGGAAGGATCACCGGAGCCCAGCAGGTCGAGGCTGCAGTGGCAGGACGTGGCCACTGCACTCCAGTCTGGGTGACAGAGTGAGACTCCAACTCAAAAAAAAAAAAAAGAAAAAGAAAATTAGACTGTAGTTTTCTTTCTTTGTGAAATCTTTACCTGGTTTGGGTATCAATGTGATGTTAGTTTCCTAAAATGATTTGGGGAGTTTCATCTTTCTCAATTGTCTGGAATGCTTTCAATAAGATTGGTATCAGCTCCTTTTTGTGTGTGTTGTAGAATTCTGCTGGAAAGCCATCTGGTCCAGGTTTTTTGTTTTTTGTAGGTAGTTTTCTTATGATGAAGTCAGTTTCCTGGGTTGCTATTGCTCTATTTAGGGTCTCAATTTCATCTTGTTTCAACCTGGGGAGTTTGTGTGATGTTAGAAAGTTCTCCATTTCATTTAGGGTTTTGAGTTTGTTCTCACACAAGTGTACATAGTAATCTCTGAAAATCTTTTGTATTTCTTTGGGTTCATATATGACTTGATCTTTTGCATTTCTGATTGTTTTATCTTTCTCTCTCTCTCTCTCTCTTTCTCTCTCTCTTTCTTGGTCAATTGGCTAGGGGTCCATCAATCTTATTTATCCTTTCAAAGAATCAGCTTTTTGTTTCATTTTTTTTCTATGATATTTTTGTTTTCTATGTCCCATATTGGACTTTTACTTTGGTGATCTTGATTCTTCTGCTGAAGTTAGGGTTTCAGTGGTCTTGTTTTTCCAGCTCTCTTAGGTGACTTGTTAGATTGTTAACTTGTGATCTTTCCATTTACTTCATGTGTGTTCATAGAGACATGAATTCCCCTCTTAGCACTGGTTTTATGGCATTCCAGATGTTTTGGTAAGATGTTCCTTCATTTTCATTTGTTTCCAGGAATCTTTTAATTTCTGCTTTGATTTCTGTATTTACCCAGGAGTTGCTCAGCATCATGATGTTTAATGTCCATGTCTTTGTGGGTTTTGGGGGAATCTTGTTGGTGTCGAAATTTATTTATATTCCACTGTGGTCTGAGAAGGTATTTTGATCTTATGAAATTTGTTTATGCTTGATTTATGGCTAAGGATTTTGTCAATCTTTGAGTATGCGCCATGCGGTGATGAGTATTATGTATATTCCATGCTTGTTGAGTGGAGTGTTCTTTGGGTATCTATTAAGTACATCTGGTCAAGCGTCACATTGAGGTTCTGGATCTCCTTGTTGATTTTTTTGCTTTGATGATCTATCCAGGGTTGTTAGTGGGGTATTTAAGTCCTCAGCTATGATAGTGTTAAAGTCAATACCTTTTTTCAGTTTGGCTAGTAGCTACTTTATAAAAGCTGGTGAACCTATGTTGAGTGCATATATATTTAGGCTAGATATTTCTTGTTGATGAATTGAACCTTCTATCACTACATAGTGTACTTCTGTATCTTTTTGAATTTTCGATATTATTAAGGTTATTTTGTCTGATATTAAGATTGTGACTCCTGCTTTCTTTTGTGTTCCCTTCCCATGAAAATTTGTTTTCCATCCTCTAACTTTGAGTCTGTGACTGTCCATTCTGGTGAGATATGTCTCCTGAAGACAGTATATTGTTGCATCATGCTTTAAAATTCAGTTTTCCTTTCTATGTCTTTTCAGTGGTGCTTTTAGTCCATTCATGTTTAGACTGGTTATTGTTATGTGAGAGTTTATCCCTGTCATGAGGCTCTTATAGAGTTTGTTGTTGTTTGTTTGTTGGTTTTCTTTGATTTTGGGGTTGATATATGTGTGTGTTGTCAATCTTGCCATTACAATCTTGCTTTATTGGTTCTTTATTTTCCTGCAATGTTGGTAGAAATGTGGATGTTCTTTTTTTCCTTCTGTGCTTAATACCTTCTTACACGTCTCTTTTAGAGCTGGTCTGGAAGCAGCATACATTCTTAGCGATTGAATTTCTGGGAAGGATTTTAATTCTCCATCACTGATGAAGCTTAACCTATCTGGGTAGGAAATTATTGTTTGGAATTGTTTATATTTGAATATTTTGAAGATTGGACTCCTAGTCTCTTTTGGCCTGTAGTGTTTCTGTAGATAAGTCTAATACTATTCTAATTGGTCTTCTCCAGTAGTTAGTCTGACCTTTCTCTCTCACTGCCTTCAGTAATTTTTCTTTCATACCTACTTTGTGTAAGAGAATTACTATGTATTTAGGAGTTGGTCTTCTCATTTGATTCTTTGCAGGGGTTCTCTGTATCTCTTGTGTTTGGATTGTCACATCTCTGATGAGATGCAAGAAGCTTTCTTGGATGACCTCACAGAATGTTTGTTCCAGGCTGCTCTCATTCTCTTTATCTGCTTCAGAGATTCCAATCAGTCTTTGGCTCATTCTGTTAATACAGTCAAATGTCTGAAGACTTTGTTCCATCTTTTTAAGCTTATTTTCTATGTTTTTAACAGATTAGTTTAGTTCCTGATTTTGGTATCCAAGCTCTGAGATTCTTTCTTCTCCCTGGTTAATTCTGCTTTCCATGCTTGTCGGCTTATTATTGATTTCATTTACTGTATTCTTTATAGCTTGCATCTCAGTCATTAATTCTTTCATGTTTTCACCTTTCTTTTCTTGGTTCTTATTCATCTTTTCCAACCATTCCTTGATCTCTGCATTTGTGGTTTGAGACCAGTTGATCTGGGTGCTCTTCATTGTTTGAGTTCCAGATCCTGTATACTTGTGGACTGTCTTCTTTGGACTTTGTGTGATGCCTGTGTTTCTTCTTTGATTTTTTCTTCATTTATGATGGGCTTTTCTTTTCTCTTTATTTCCATTGCTCAGTGAGAAAGAAAGTAGTTTCTTTTCTTTTTGCACTATACCCTATTCTTCCCTTGGTAAAGCCTCCAGACTAGATTGTTTTTGGAGATGAGTTGGAGGTGATGAGTTATGTTGTTCCTTTGCAGATTTGAGATTTGAATGAGGTGTATTAGGGAGTACTAAGATTAAAAAACTGTCTGTAGATCACAGTGGTTGCTGATAGCTTTGTGGGCCCCCCAGGGGTCCACTTCCCACCACTTTACAGTATGTCCATGCAATGGGAATGTATATATCTCCCCTGGGTACAAATAACATGAGGTAAAGGAAGAGAGAATGGAGAGGGGGTGAAAATGGAGAAAATGAAAGAGATAAGGAAAAAGATACAAACTGACAAACAGGTAGACAAGAAAAAGAGAGAGAAAAAAAATCAGAAGAAAACAAAACAAAAAGCACAAAAACAAAGTTAAAAGGCAAAATAAAAAACCCCAAAGAAACAAAAACCAATAATATGAGGAGATTTTCACACTCATCTCTGTCCTTGTTGGAAAGAAAGAAGAGGAAGTGGTAAAACAAAATGAAATCCCCACTCCCAACAAGCTATATTAAAAGAAAAAGAAAAAGTAGGTAGAATCACACACACACATACAAAATTTAAAAAAAAATTTTTTTTGTAATCCTTGAGCACCTCTTGTGGCAGTTTTCAAGACTTTGGGTTTCTTGCTTCCCTTAGCTTGTGGCAGAGGGGAGGAGTTTCAGAAAAGGGGTTCCTGACTTCTGTATCTGGCCCTTGTTAACCCCATGTGGGTGGGGGGAGGCTGCAAAGTGCCCCCAGCTGATCTACCTTGTTTTGCCCTCTCTGTGTGTGCTGATCAGGACATTGCCCATTTGAATCACATGTCTCACAAATCACTGGGAAAGGGTGCAGGGTCATTTGAAAGCTCACCGCCACTCATCTGCTGTGAGCTGGAGCTGTGTTTTTCGGTTGCAGCTGTAGACAGCAATTGCTTCAAATCTGTCCCCCTGTTCACCCTGTGCAGTGAGGGGAAGGCTGTGAACCCAGATGACCCACCTATGTTCAGCTGTCTCCATTTATGGTGATCAGGATGTTGCCCACCTGAAACACATCTTGTGAATCAATGGGAAAAGGGTCCTGGTCACTTTAAAATTCACCGCCACTCATCTGCTGTGAATTGGGGCTGGGGTCTTTGTTGCAGCTGCAGACTGCAAAAGCTTCAGTTGGGGATGGGGCATCTGGATCTCCTTAGCTGGACTTGGGATGGGTTTCTCTGGTATATTTTCTCACAGTTCCTGTTTCCAGGTTCTGATCTGTCACCAAAGGCTGCAGCGGCAGGCAGCACCAACAGCGGGTGATCCTCACCTTTTCATTCCTTTTTTTCAAGTAGTGCTCCAAAGATGTTGCCTACCTCTGGGCAGTACAGCACACTAGGGTCAGAGCAGTCACACAGGGCAGCCGCCTAAGCAGGAGAGCTCAGGCTTCTTATTCCCACGTCTTTACTCAATCAGACATTCACACACCTGTTTGGCAACACCCTAGGATGAATATTCATCTCTGTATCCACTCATTTATGCAGAGACTCACACATTCTAGCCACCTTTGTCACCATCTAGGAATTCCTCCCAATACAGAGTGTCTTTGACACTGTGGTTAAATCTTCTCACTGTAGGAAATATAGAGAATTTTCTATCTTTTTCAGATCAGATTGGATACAAGAGGAAAAGATCATTAAAGGGCTGCTTCTTCCTGTTAGTATGTTTGTCATTCTTAATAGCAGCCAATCCCTATCCCTAAGGAAACTGTCATGTTTCCAATTTTTGAGACTCTACTGGAGTGAGACAAAAGGGAGAGAACCTTTTTTGGAACAAGGAGGTAACAGGTGACAGAGAAGAGTGAAGCATTAAAAATAGGAACAAAGCTAGTCGAAACTTGATGTGTCCCTTTACTACCATGTGGGGCTTGTGGCTCAAACCCAAACCCACAATCAGTTTGTAGAGAGTTTCTGACTCAGGTCTAAAGCTACTTGACCATAACTTCTGGGCAAGAGAGAGAGCCATAGTGGGTGAAAGTAAGGAGGTGCTGAAGAGACTTAAAAATCAGTAATTAAGATGGAGTGAGAGGAATGTTTTCACACACACTGTTGTTAAATTAGAAAGAAATGCCACAACAAAAGGCTGTCACACCTTAAGATTAAAAGCATAGTTACTTCACTCTCAGGGTATTACTAATTTTAGAGACCTGAAGTATCCATGACTGCCATATACAGCCTTATTTTAAATTTTACAAAAATACACCAAATTCAAATTCATACAAATTCAAATGCTATACACTTGCATATTTAAATATCAAACAGTTTGTGCATTATATAATATTTGTAGATTCTTGATCCAAAAAGTGAGTTTAGAATTATATGTGTATTGGTATTATCAGTACCCTTCTGAGCTCTCGTACCACATGAGACTGATGCCCAAACCCCAATCCATCGTCACATTGAATGGAGCCCCTGCCTCAGGCCTTGATCCTGTTTGTGAGCAGAGGAGACATCATCTCTGATGGTGAAAATAAGAGAGTAGTAAAGGAAGTCAAGAATCAGAAAAATAAGATGGGGTCAAGGGGATTGTACCTAGAGACTGAGGTTTAATTTGAAATAATTTAAATACATTAATTTGAAATAAATTACATTACAAAATAGCTCTCTCTGTGCTTAGGTTCCATTGTAAATAACTAAATAGTAGTTGTGAGTAATTAGAACCAGAAAGTGTAGACTAGGACGACACACTGATGTCTGAGTCTGAATGAAATCAGTACCTGGGATGGAGCTATCAGTGAAATGTAAGATAGAAATAAACCAATACAGATATGTGGATATATCAACATGGATAAATAGATGAAAATATACACTCTTTGTTTATACTTACAGAAACATAAACACATAACCACCATGCACCCATGTAGATAGAGAACAACAAAGGTTTGGGATGCTCACAGCCAGAAGCATCCATGGCAATACAGAGTGTCTTGGACACTGTTCCTAAGTGATCTCACTGGAAGATATATAGCTACCTTTCCGTCTTTTTGGATAAATTTGGATAAAAGAGGAACCTATCATAAGAGGAATGTTTCTCCTCTTAGTGTGTTTGACACCCTGAGTAACCACCAGCCAAAACCCAAAAGAAATTATCAGATTGCCCATGTGTGAGCCCTTACTAAATTGGCTGGAAAGAAGAGATAATCCTATTTGAAGAAAAAAGGAGGTAATGGGACAAAGAGCAGGGAAGTCCTCAGCAGAAAAGAAGGGAGCTAATATTCCCAGGAAGTGTTCCTTACCCTCCAAATCTTTGTCACCATAGAGGCTGGTGTCCTAAACCCCAGATGACCACCACATGGGATCATGCCTCTGTCTCAGACCTGTATTTGCTTGACCCTATTTTTGGGATAGGAAAGAAGCAGGTAATGGAGGGCCTTCAAAGCAGAACATTTGATGGAATTTAAGGGCTGACTACCTTTAAACTGAAGTTGAACTTGAAATCACTGACACCACACAGACTGACACACATTGGGACTAAGGTTCTACTAAAGATCTTTACTTCAACCTGGAAACATTACTATTTTCCAACCTAAGATGTTTATTACCATCATATCAGTTCTTATTTCTTATAAAAAGTGACCTTCCTTCCAGATTTAAATAGCGATAGGCACATGAATTTTTTTTTTTTTTTTTGAGTCGGAGTCTCACTCTGTCGCTCAGACTGGAGTGCAGTGGCCACTCCCGGCCACCGCAGCTTCGACCTGCTGGGCTCTGGCGATCCTTCCACCTCAGCCTTCCAAGTAGCTGGAACTACAGGCATGGGCTACCACGCCCGGCTAATTTTTTGATTTATTGTAGAGATGAGGTCTCACCAAGTTGCCCAGGCGGGTCTCGAACCCGCGGGCTCAGGCAATCCACTCACCTCAGCCTCCCAAAGCGCGGGATGACAGGCTGAGCCACCGAGCCCGGCTGTAACAGGCTAATGTTCCTGGTAGCAGGAGCACAATGTCTCTCTGATGGCTGACTCTTGCCTATCCCTTTCTCTCATCTATGGAACGTGATTTCTTTTTTTTTTTTTTTTTGAGTTGGAGTCTCACTCTGTCGCCCAGACTGGAGTGTAGTGGCCACTCCCGGCCACTGCAACCTCGACCTGCTGGGCTTCGGCGATCCTTCCGCCTCAGCCTTCTGAGTAGCCGGAATTACAGGCATGTGCGACCATGCCCGGCTGATTTTTTGATTTATTGTAGAGATGAGGTTTCGCCAAGTTGCCCAGGTGGATCTTGAACCCGCAGGCTCAGGCAATACACTCACCTCGGCCTCCCAAAGCACAGGATTACAGGCTGAGCCACTGAGCCCGGCTTTGAACATGGTTTCTTAACTGTGGCTTGTATTCCTTATCCATACATTATGTCATCCACTTAATTACTCATAGTTCTGAGTGAATGCAAACATACAGCCTTCTTATGTCTGTCTGCCTTTTGTGAAATTTGGCTAAAGTATCTCAGATATATG
>CAUYQG010111305.1:0-53496 GCA_963574415.1 Tarsius wallacei | reverse complement strand
AACTACAGGCGCGCACTACCACGCCCGGCTAATTTTTTGATTTATTGTAGAGATGAGGTCTCACTTGCCCAGGCGGGTCTCGAACCCACCGGCTCAGGCAATCCACTCACCTCAGCCTCCCAGGGCGCGGGATTACAGGCTGAGCCACCAAGCCCGGCTTAAATAAAAGTTTTTTAAGAGGAACTGTATTTTATAGTGATTAAGAGCTTTTTATTCATGCAGACATGGGTTTAGATATTGCCTCTGCTGGATAGTAGGTATGTGATCCATGTAAGCTATATGATCTTTCTAAATTTCTATTTTCTTCTCTTAATTAAAGATATAATACTAGTTTCTTCCTCATAGGGATGCCGTATGTTTTAAGAACTTAACATACGTTATATTATTTGACTAGGCCCTGTCTTAGAGTAAGTGCCTAACAAGAATTGCTGTTGTCATTCTCAACATAAACATCATTCACAGGATGGGGTTTTCTAGAATGTTTATGGGACCATTACATGATTCTTAGAATTTTGTCGTGTCTCTGGTGTTCACTAAGTAGATGATTTTTATCTACAACATCTAAAAAAGCCCATACTGTTTTGATATATACTTAGATTACAGGAACATAATATTAGGGATGGGGTTTCCTAATTTGACAATATTCTTAAGATATGTTTCATTATTTAAAAAGTGTTCTTGTTTTTTTCTGGATTAACAAAAAGATAATAATTTTTAAGATTTTTTTTTCTGTGTGACTAAAACTATGGAATATTCTTTAAATGTTATCCAAATTTGTGCTGAAAATATATTCCAAAAATATTCCAAACCTTGCTACAAGGGAGTTTTACTACAGACTGACAACTATGCCATGATTTATTACAAGATCTGCTTTTAACATTATTTTGTCTAGAATGAACAGACTGGTTGGAGAAACTCCATCCATCTTTTTGTTTGTTTGACATTTATGCCACATTAAATGTACCTTAAGGAAACAATACATAAATAAGAAATCCTATCTAACAGTGATGATTACTCATCAGTAAGATAAATCTCTTGACAATAACACAAAAGGAATTCTGTCATGCAATGTCTTTAAATTTAAATACAGCTATTTTTAACCTGACCAAATTTTTAAAGCAAATATTTTAGTTTTATTTTTTTTCCCCAAGATTTAGCATTCCAAGGTGAGCTTGGGTTGCTCTTCATCATCACAGAATTAGCACTATCTCCCAAACTTTACATGGTCTACCTCCATCACTGATTATGAGATGAGTAGGTATGAGTCATTGTGATATGAGTAGAAATAGAATATGCCCCTCTCTTAGTGGTTATTGTTTATTGAGCACATAAAAATATTGAACCAGTAGATAAAGATACAGTGCATTTTGTGCTTTCATGCTTTTGGAAGGTTCACTCTTTTTTTTTTTTTAAGTGATTTGGGAGAAGGGAGGAAGAGAATAGAGTAACTGAGGCAGGAAGAATACCTTGACAGCTTTGTGAAATTTTTCTTGAGAATGTTAGAACATTAATAAAGAATCTCTGCCCTGGAGTTTAGAGCTGCGTAGTAGTTTGTAAACGAGGCACAATGCATTACTGACAAAATGCTTTTTATCTGGACCTCTCATTTATTAGGCTTAACTTCCGATTTATTTGGAAGTTTGAGCAATGTTTTCAGTCTCTCAGTTGTTAAATACAGATTTGAGGATGAGGAGCGAACTGTGCTTTCATTTACTATTCAGCAAATATTCTTTTTAATCTTAGATTTGCCAATATGCTGCTTGCAAAGCAATTGATGTTTTCGATAAGGCAGTCCATGATAGTACCTTCCTCCCTATGTTAGTGTTTAGCTTTATAACTGTTTCTGAATAACTTGCATCTGTGTTTACTTGAGTACTTAACATTTATTAAACTGTTTAGGTGCCACAAACTTCATGGTGTTCCAGGGTTCTAATTCTGAATTTTTGTTGCTTATGATTAACAATCAAGATTGATCCAGTTGGTTGTTGTTCTATCATAGAGATGTCTTGATATATTAATTCTGGCAGTTGCTGGTTGTTTAGGTACATCACAAATTCTACTGGAAAATTCTTAACAGACTTTACAAAAAAACTGAATCCCATAGAAAGATTCCAGCTGACTTAAGCACTCAGAAATAATTCTGAACTGAGGTTTCTTCATTTTTATACTAGCTTTTTAAAATTAGATTTCACTGTGTCTGCTAACTCTTACAACTACTGTAATGTATACTTAGTATTTTGGAATAGAAAGTAAATTTGGAGTGCCCTTTCTATGTTCAGTTCCATTTTCTTATTTGGCCGGTGTGAAAACTAAGGTTCAGTAACTTGCTCAAGGCTATTAATTAGTCAAGGCATGCTTTAACATTGCCAGGTCACCCACACATTAGTGGCAATTTGTCTAGCTAGTTGTAATAGAGTCATATTTTTGAAGTGTACTCTTTGAGAACAATGTTGTGAAATTTATATTCTTTTTCAACAAGGTACAAAATAATGGACTAAGTGTTCATACTCAGTCTGTTTTTAAAGTGCCAGGAACATTCTTTGAGTTCCATGTTGCGTAGGTTAGCGTAGCATTTGAACCTATTACCTACATAATCATGTGAGAGTGATGCTTTCAAGGTGAATAGGACAGTGTTTCAAGGTTCTGATCATTTTTATATCAATAAATAGTATATTAATATGTGTGATAACACAGAAATCTCTAATTCTTTCAGTACAAGATGTTAACAGTTATTTAGTATTTTTCTGACAGCAATACAATATTTAGTGCTGTGGAATTTTTAAAAATATTAGTTATGGCTATTTATTTATCTACGAACTTATTTTAAAGTGGGAAATTGTTGGAAACACAAGTTTTTTGTTTTTGTTTTTTTTGAGTTGGAGTCTCACTCGGTCACCCAAACTGGAGTGCAGTGGCTGCTCCCGGCCACTGCAGCCTCGACCTGCTGGGCTCCGGCGATCCTTCCTCCTCAGCCTTCCAAGTAGCTGGAACTACAGGTGCGCGCTACCACGCCCAGCTGATTTTTGATTTATTGTAGCGGTGAGGTCTTGCCAAGTTGCCCAGGTGGGTCTCGAACCCGCCGGCTCAGGCAATCCACTCACCTCAGCCTCCCAAAGCGCTGGGATTACAAGCTGAGCCACTGAGCCTGGCTGGAAGCACAAGTTAATAAGGCTGTGCCCAGTTAAGTATGCCATGAATTTCTTGCTCTAAATTAATTCTGGTAGAGAAGAGTGATTTTTTAAAAAATCTGCTGTATGTGTGTCTGCTCATAATGATTATCTAATGGTAGGGAATGCTACCAAATTATCTGTGTTCATACCACTTTGCCTGCCTAGTACTCCCTATCCACAATCACTACACAAAACCCAAGCCAACACCTGTCATTGCTTAGGTTTTAGCCGAACCATCTCTGATTGCATTTCTTGGCCATTTCAGATTGTGATTAGTCCATGCTGGTCATCTTCTCAAGCCTGTGCCTCCTTTCCTTTCATCCTACATACCTGTTTAGGCTCATTTGGTCAACTAAATAACTTTGGGAGCAAAGAACTCACAGATTGGTTCCCTACCATCAGTTTATTCTTCTAAGGTCTTACCTATTTATTCTCAAAAATATCCTTTGAAGGATAAAAAGTTGGTTCTTGGGGAACAAAAACAGATTTCTTATCTCTTCCTGGTTTAGGTGTAAAATACAGATATGCATGCAGTTTATAAACATAAATGTAGTACCTTTGTGGTTTTAAAATTTCATAGGTGCAATTAGGAAAAAAATGCCTAAGAAGTTCCTTGGGGGACAATCATGACAAAATAATGAAAGCGCTGCTCTACACCTAAATAGGTCTATGTTCTCTCAGGACATTTCCACCTGGATACCTAAGCGCTTCAGACACACCTTGTCTGAAGCTGGAACAATCTTCTTTATCTACCCACCAAATCTGCTTCTCACCCTCTCTGGCCTTGTCAGAGAACAGGTCGTTCTGGGTTTCTGGCCCTATTGGTTCCCTTATCCCCATTTCCAAGGCACAGCCCGGATGATCTATTGTAGCAGCTTTTACAATTGCGCTTCATGCTGCTGTCATTACCCTTGCTCTACGCTAGAGGGAGGGTTCTAAAATGGCAGCCTCATCATCTCTCAAACAGCTTAAACAGGTCCGTCGCTTCAGGGTCACAACTCCACTTCCATGGCGTGGCGCCTCTGCCCTTCTGCTTTCTGGCCTTTTCAGGTTTCGCTTTTTGCTGTCCTGACTCGCATTCCCTTTTACCTGCAGCCCCCCAGCCTTTTCACCTGTGGACCCTTCCTCATCTACAGTCTGTTCCAGGTTGGCTCTGTGTACACTTTGGAATGATTTCCTTCCCTTCCGTAACGCCACACAACTTGGTTGCTTTGACGGTTTGGTTCTGATGCCATGCGCGTCCTCCTGGATGCATTTTGTGATTGTTTCTTACTATACTATTTGTTATATCAGGGCAAATATATATTTTCATTTTTGTAACCAAACAGCTTTTTGAGGAAAGACTTTTATTTGTTGTTACATCTCCAGCTACTATAGTATCTAGTAGGCATTCTACGAGTATGTGCCAAATTGTGAATGGATGAATGCCCCGGGGTTGTTGTAAATACTACTCTTATATAGACTTTCCGGTTACTCTATTTTCCTAGGCACTTTACCATATTTTTCCCCATTAAACACAGCGTGCCAGATTGGATTAAATTTATTCCCTTTTACAACGAATATTAATAATTTTGACCAGACAAGTAGAAAGTAGCTTTTCAAGTATTTAAATCTTTGTTTTTTAAAAATAGAATTAACTAATTTTAAAACTCTTTTATTTCTTAACTACAAAATACAGTATAAACATTATTCAAGTGGGCAGACTATTATAATATTTATGACTCTGTTTTCTGTCTCTCTCATTCTTTTTAGCTAAAGGACACAAAATCAGCAGATCAGAAAACAACACTACTTCATTTCTTGGCAGAAATATGTGAAGAAAAGTACCCTGATATCCTGAATTTTGTGGATGATTTGGAACATTTAGACAAAGCTAGTAAAGGTTTGTGCTTTTATAAAAAACATTTCATTGCTCTGGTCTTCACTTCTTAAAGACAGATAATAATGCCTTTTATTTGTACCTATTTTCTACTTGGTCATTGTTTTTTTATACAGAGACAGTTATAGAACATTTATTTTATGAATTGTCATGACTGGAGAGCTATGACTTTCATTTGTTTCTTAGATAATGAAGCCTTATGTTTTCAAATCTGTTGTTTTGAAGTTTGAACCTTATGGGTACCTATGAGCCCCCACCCTCTGCTGCTAACACTGCCACTATGGCTTGGGCAATGCTCCCTTGAATCAGTGACATTTGTAAGCACTGAGTGGCTATTATATCCCTGAGTCTAGGACCAGCGATCAGTGTCCCCTTCTGCTTATTCCAAATCTATCTCTGTCCACATTGTAAATGGAGTTTTCTTCCTTTGTCTACTATAGTAGACACCAAAGTGCCAGAGTTTTAACTCAACCCCTTCCTAATGCCCAAGTTTCTAACCTGGCTCCAGTCCCACTGTGGGCTTAGATTTGGTTGTAAAGGGTCATAGAAAGGATAGAACCTATTATTAATACTTGGTAATAATGTGATTTAAATATGATTTTTTGACCACCTTAAGAATCTACTTTCCACTTATAATTCACATGGATTCTATGGAAATTACTTGACTCCAAACAACCAATTTAAAAAACATTTTGGAAGACAGTTCATCTGAAATGCTGGAGTATCTATTAATTTTTTTGTTGACTACTAATCATTAGTAATGTCAAATTATTTGTATATTCTCTTATTTTAATATTGGAATTTCTCAACTTATAGAAGGATATTTTAATTTTTTTCCATATTAGAGTGAATATTTCATCTTTTAAAAAATCACTTTTATCATTCCCTTTAAATTGTTCCTCTTCTATGTAATAGAAATTGTAGCACTTTATGGACAAAAAAAGTGTGTGCTTAAATGAGATATTTTTTGAAACTTTGTCCTGAGGTATACGTTTCTTTGAAGTATATATTTTATACAGCCTGTCTGGACTTTTAAGGCCAAAAATACGTGTTTTTCTTAAATTTTCACTGCTAAATCCTAATGTTCTAGTGACATACTTACTTTGCCCCATCCTACCTTAAAATGTCCTTCATATAAGAATATTGTTCATGGCTGGGCTTGGTGGCTCAACCTGTAATCCCAGCACTTTGGGGAGGCCGAGGTGAGTGGATTGCCTGAACCTACAGGTTCGAGACCAGTCCGGGCAACTTGACGAGACCTTGTCTCTACAATAAATAAAAAACTTAGCTGGCCCTGGTGGTGCGCACCTGTAGTTCCAGCTAATTGGAAGCCTGAGGTAGAAGATTCACCGGAGCCCAGCAAGTTGACGCTGGGGTGACCTCGTGAACATGCCACTGCATTCCAGCCTGGGCGACAGAGTGAGACTCCAACTCAAAAAAAAAAAAAAAAAAGAATATTGTTCATATGTATAGTTATAGATGTTTTAATGGAATTTAAGAAGAGAAATTAATTGAAATTATCTTCTTGTTTTAAACCACATGAGATAGGGCAAAAGAGTATTGAACTGAATGGGAGAAAACATTAAAAATAACTCAGTGGCCAGGCATGATGACTCGCGCCCATAATCTCAACACTTTGGGAGGCTGAAGCAAGAGGTTTACTTGACTTCAGGAGTTCGAGATTGGCCTGAGCAACACAGTAAGACTTCATCTCTCCTAAGATAAAAAAATTAGCCAGGCATGGTGGTGTGCACCTGTAGTCCCAACTACTCAGGAGGCTGAGACAGAAGGATTGCCTGATCCCAGGAGATCGAGGCTGTGATGAGCCATGATTATGCCAGTGCACTCCAGCCTGGGCAAGAGAGTGAGACCCCAACTCAAAACAAAAACAAAAAAACAGTGGTATTAAAATTGCTTTTAACTGATTGGTTTATTAACTCGGGGGAAATCAAGCTTCCTAAAAATGAGAATTCTGAAATTTTGGAATATTTGAGCACAGGGAATAAAAAAATTGAAGATGAGTGCTTCTGATGAAAGTTAAGTTTGATAAGTGACAGAGTAGTGCATGAAAAAGTAGTACAAAGTGCCCTGAAATACAGAGGGAGTTTTTTTCCCCATAGGAATAAGGTGGTTGAAGTTAATAGCTTATATAAATAAGGACTTTAACACGAATTTAATCAGTGCAAGCACTTTTGTGTAATGACAGTTTGTAAATCTGACCAGTTAATTATCTTTCATTCTAATTGTAAAACTGAACAGTAAGCTGGAACATACTTCTCTTTAGACGTATTTTTTTTTGTAGAATTTTTTAAAACAGTTTTTGCTGCAACTTAAATTTTTGAAGTATCTGTGTTGACTCAATTGATTATATTTAAAATTCTATATAAGTATTATATTTTGCTTCTAAAAAGTATCTACCTTTTAAAAGGACTTGCATTTGTAACTTGGTTTATTTCTTCTGTTTCTTTGTTTTTGTTTTTTGGTGTTTCAGAGAGGCATTCTGGGACCCTGGGAATTTCTAGTTTCCATCTCAGAAGCTGGCATGTGTGTCTGGTCAGCAGATACTTCATATTTAAGTAGCAAACTTTATATTTAAAGTAGAAAAACCATCACTGAGTTTTTTTATAGTGTGGGTGATTGTTGAACATAATTTTTTATGGTTATGTTACCCTGTTAATGAATGAGATTTTGAAAGATAATGTAATGTTTTGGGTGAAATAAGTCTGTGTTTGCTTTGAAGAATTGTAGTGCTCTTATTAAACGTCTTATATATCATCATTTAAAAGTTTCCAGATTTGAAATCTCCTCAGTGAGCTATCACAGGAATTAAAAAGTACTTTTATTTTTGAGACATAACAAATCCTGGTCATTAGGTACTTCTAGATCAGCAGGGGAAACTTTCATTGCAACTAATGAGCTTACCTGTGTGACAAGTTTCAAAAATCTACTTCATTAAGAATGTTTCTTTTCCAAGAGATAATGGCTTATAGCTTTTCTGTTGCATTTCAGTGGAAATATTTTGAGTCATTATTTTGTATACTACTGTAATATTTCTTTCTTTTTGGACATCTAGGGTTTTAACTGTTTGTCTAAACAGTTAAAATTAATTGAGTCTAATTTATAAAGGTTATATTGATTATGTCCAATAATCCATTTCATTATTAAACTTGAATGCTATTTTATTAAAGAGTAGAGAATATGACAAAACTGACTTTATTTTTTTGTTGGGGCTGTATTAAAATAAAACTAAGGTAAATTTACAGCATCATTTTGGCGAGTCCTTTTTTAGGGCTCACATAGTTGTACCATGTATTTTCTTTCTTCCCTAGTCAATTCTGAATTCTGGAAATGCCAGGCTAGTCCAGTCTGCAACTCTTTTATTCATTCACCTACCAAGTCTGTGCCAAATGATTGCTCTTATACTGCTGTTGGTACAAGGTGTAGTTTCTGTGTAACTCTGTCCAGCAGCAATACTGTTAATACCCTTTACTTGTTCCTCTCCCTCTATGTAGGCGCTATGTATTGCTTTTGTTATTAAACTATTGTTGAACCCTTCCTTTTTTCCTCTCTTGACAGCTTTTCCTAATGTGATCTCTTCAATTCCCAAAGACTTAAATACCACTGGCATGTTAATGATTTACAGGTTTATATCCTGACTCTTCTGTGATACACACTTCCATTTCATCTCAAATGGGTATCAGAATCATATTACATCACATAATGAGACACTTGATTTCTACATGCTTAACCTCACCCCCCACAGCTTGAGAAAATCCTTCTTGAACCCCTTTCTTCTGATTTCTTTTGTCTCGTCTATCATGTCTCTGTATAGGCTTCAGCACCTCAAATCAGAGCTGCATGGTGAATTCTGCCGAAGTTAAATCAATGACAGGTGGCACCTGTGGCCTAGAATATTGCCTTGTTTTCTCCTTCATTGAGGAACTTAAATGTCCCTTTGGTTCTTTTTGCTGTTTACTGGGAACCTCGCCTAAATTTCTGTGTATTTCACTCTTTCTTTAAGGATAAATTTATAGGTTTCCCAGAATTCCTTACATCTCTATTTTAGAACTGCTGCTCTGTACCAAGGATTTTTCCTGGGAATGCTGGGAATATAATTAGTTTCTAGAAAAGAGCGATATTTAGTGTATTGTCAGAGTAGAGTCAATGATTACTCATTTTTAGTTTTTGTCATTTTCCTCTACTTTCAAATTTTCAGCCATCAGGAACATTCATTGATATATTTGATTTTTTATATCCTCTCCATTTAATAGACTTATTTCTGCTTTTAAGACTCTATTGGTATGCTCTTAGCTAGCAATTCCTTGATTTGACCCAAATATTTGTCTACTCAAAAATATCTCCTGGTTTCTAGTTCTTCGTGCATTTCCAGCATTTTATGATAAATGTCTTACTAAATAGAAAATGTTTATCTTTCCTTAACAACCTACTGTGAGCACTTAGAACACTTAATTTCCAGGTAGTTGCCACCTGGAAACTGCAAAATGTTTGAAAATTTCAAATTCATTTGCTATAACCAGCAGGTACATTAACCTCCTCGTTGCTGTAGCCTTCCCAAAATGCTAATTAAAATTTATTAGCAAGTTTGGTATATATTTTGAATATTCCGTACTAGTTGTCAATTTGATTTAATCTTCTATCACCATTAACAACATAGCTAACATTGTGTTAGATGGAACAATTATGTCACCGAGGTTGCAGGATAGGGCATCATCATTTGTATGAGATATATTAACTCATTTGGTGTTTCACATCCATGATGGAATATTAGAGTTTTATAAAAAGACACTCGTTTACACATTTCTAACTATATGATGAAGTTAATTGACAAGAAACATCATTGATGGTGAAAGTATTTACAATAAAATAATTTCGTTATAGGAGACATAGGGGATATTGCTTTTATTGAATAGTCAGTGAAGAGCAAAAAAATGTATTCTAGCTGTCGTGGACTGCATTGTATCCCTCATGAATTCATGTATTGAAGCCCTATACCCCAATATCTCAGAATTTGTGTTTGGAGAGAGAGCCTTTAAAAAGTTGATTAGTAATGAGGTCGTTAGGGTAGTCCTGATACAATATGACTGTGTCCTTATTAGAAGAGGAAATCTGGATTCTCAGCAACTAAGGGATGTACAGAGTACAGACCATGTGAGGAACCAGTGAGTAGGTGGCCCTCCACTGGCCGAGTAGAGGCCTCAGGAAGAACCAGCCCTACCAACACCTTGACCTTAGAATCCAGAACTGTGAGAAAATAAAGTTTTGTTGTTCACGCCACTTAGGTCAGGGTATTTTGTGATGGCAGTTCTAGCAAATTCATATACTAACGTAACACATTTTTCTTGTCTGCTTAGAGTTCTTTGGCTGTAGAATCGAGTAGCATATACTAAAAGGTATTTTACTCTCTCAAGTCATTTAAAGGAGTGGTAGACTTGCTGTGTTGGATGTTGACTAGTAATCAATTTGGGAAAATCAAAGGTCCTTCTAGAAACTATGAATTATCACATGGTTTTAAATAATTATAAGTATGCTTCAATTCCTCTTCTGAATAAAACATGAAATGTAAATTAGTATGTGTGTAAGAACATATTAAGGCTTTCTAAATAAATATATTCATGAAAATTCACATTTAATTTTCAGATTAGATCTATAACATTTCTTAGATTTCATTTTAGAATGCAACTAGTGTTCTAAGTTTTTGTTTTGTATATTTTGTTTACTCACAATATTTATATATGCTTATTTCTTTCTCTACTTATCCTGTTTTGCTACTGTAATAGTTATGATATTAATATAAACAGGTAATTGTTAAAAATCTAGTAACACTCAGAATTATCTGTTGGCACTTTTCCAAAAGGGAGACATGGATGGTTGGCTTAACTTTTTTTTTCATCATCCTTAGTGAAAACATTTGGTAGCTTTGAGTTGTGTAGCTCTGGTTCTACTGATTGTGGAGTAAAAGCTTTGTCTGAAGAGCTAACCTATGACTCCTATGTTGTTATGTCTTGATGAATTAATTTGACTTTAGCATTTAATGAGTATACTTAGGAATTCTAAAATAATTTTAATATTAATACAAGTCAAATATAATAAAAAATAAGTCTTTTTAAAAATATAATTTACAGACAAGTTTGCATATACTTACCAAAATGCATGTAAATTTTGAACATGTAAAATTTTACGTTCAACAGATTAACATTTTTGACACTAAAAGGTATGATAAGTTATTCCTGAGCTATTCTCAAGATAATCACAAGATTTATAAAATATATTTGTAGTGAATTGCAAGCATGGTATATTGGTAAGGGGCTACTCATTTAAATCCTTCCAGTTTATTTCCAGGGATTATCTATATAGAGTTGGCATCAGAAGTCTAAACTGGAGACTTAGATATGAGATTGTCAGGGTAGTCATTTTATAGTGCAGATACAAACTATTTTGGAAAGGAGCAAAGTAGAATAGAAAGAGCATGGCCAAAATTACTAGAAGGATTAAGAATTCTGTAGATTGACAGTGAAGAACACTGGGCGTGGAGGAACTACTTGCAGCTAAAGATTGCTTGTTGAGATACTGAGCTTGTAACATTTCCTGAATCTGCTCTGCTTGGGCTGATAGATGATGATGGTGAAGAAAACCATATCAAGAAGACCTCTATATCTTTTTGGAGGTTAACAGACTGAAGGTGGCATCAATACAGCATTAATCTTTTCAAGAAACTAATGGTTTACAGTGTTTGCAGATTTTTGGCCAGCTACAGATTTGAGATAGATACCTGAGCAGTTCTGTCTGTGTCACCTGTGAACCACAGCGAACATCAAGTAACAGGACATTATCACCAGTGATGGCCAAGGTCTTGGAGCTCTCTTATACTGCTGACTGTGAAACAATATTTACTACGCCTCAGTTTTGCAATATGAGGTAGAAAATCTCAAAGAAGGTAGATGAAAGAAAATTTCAGGATGGTGCATTCTGATGTATAGCTGAACATACAAATCCATTTACTACAAAAAACTTAAGCCGTGGGTGGAGCAAACATATTCATGGCCATCTCGTGAATCTTGTTGCTGGCCTGGAGAGATACTGCAGGTAGAATTGCCAGCTGCTCTCTAGAAACCAACTGTGCTTACACAGCTTGCAAACTCTTGAATTAATAGTTTTATTAGTTACTCGGGCTGCCACAACCAATCACCAAAGCCTGAGTGCCTTTAATCAACAGAAACTTAGTCTCTCACAGCATGGGGGCCAGAAGTTCAAAATTATGGTGTTCATAGGGTTGGTTTCTTCAGAAGGCTCTGAGAGGACGTCACCCCTTGTTTCTCTCCTAGCTTCTAGTGGCTGCTGCAGTCCTTAGTGTTCTTTGGCTTGTAGACATACCACTCTAATCTCTTCCCTCATCTTTTCATCACCGTCTTCCATGTCTCTCAGTGTCCTCTCCTCTGCTTATGGACTCTAGTCATTGGATGATTTCAGTCACAGGATAATTTTATCTCAAGAACCTTAACTAATTCCATCTGATTTATTTCCAAATAAGTCGCATGTTGTGGGTGGACATGATTTTTGTGGGAACATTACTCAACCCACTACAGTCATCCTTGTCATGACTCCCATTACTACATGGAGACTGCACTATAATCTTTGAGGATTATGAAACAGTCAAGGGAAATTATGCTAATAAGTATATCTGGGAAGCATTTATCATTAAATTGTGAAATTGTTTGTTTTTTAAGGGTTATTGATAAGCTTGTGAAATATCCTATTCTTTTGTTATGTGAAAGTGCTAAACCAGTTAAAACTGAAATTGATATATACCTCTGAACTTAAGGAATTTTTATTGATAGGCAGTAATACCCTAATAACTGATTTTAGTTGGCAAAATAAAAAATGTGATCACAGATTATACAGACATTCTATTATGGAAGAAGCTGTTTTTCAGACAATAGATTCTGAAGCCAGATACCCCAGCTTGCTAGAAGTATAGTCTTACACAAGTTCCTTATTCTCTCTGTGCTTCAGTTTTCTTCCCTATAAAATGGGTACAATAACAGTATTTAGGACTTTGTTGTGAGGATTAATTAGGTGACTATATATAAATGTTCATAAAAATTGAACAGTACCTAGTAAATACTATATAAAAATTCCCTACATTTGTTACAGTTGCTGATACTGTTATTAATTTTTTTTTTTTAGTGATTACTTATTACTGACACACATCTGCCTACTTATCATTAATGGTGCAGATAGGCATGAGTCTGTGTAAACACTGTTGTAGAATTTTCAGACATTATTTGAACAGATGCCCACTATGGGTTGCCTAAAACTTACACAAGCTTTAGAATCTACAACCACAAATTTTATAAATTTATGTTGTTGAAAAATGCTTGCACTTTTCTAAAAATTAAAGAATAATACACATACAGAAAATTACAGAGATCATAAATGAACAGCACAAATCATTTTAACCCATTGGATATAGTAGCATAGGGAATGGAATTTGGAAAATGCATTCTGTTTATCCTCTTCTGCTTCAGTCTGAAAGAAATAGAGTATATTAGTTTTTTTGCTTGTTTTTGTTATTTTTACTATAAGAAAAAGACTCAAAAAAGTTAATTGAACTCTTATTGCTTGGGAGACAGGATTAGGCTTGTCTGTGAATGACAGAAACAAGCAAACATGGATTAAATTAGATTCATGCATTCATTGTTTCATTGGTCATTTATTGAGTGCCTCTTCTATCCCAAGGCACCACAGAGCCATGAACATAAAAGAAAAGTCTCCATGTTTACAGTTTAGGTGGCAGATAAGCCACCTAAGCCAATAAAGAAATCATTGTTTATCAGCTGGCTAGCTCTGGAACGCTAGGGCAGTATTTTTGCAGTTTTAGATTGAATGATCAGAGAAGGCAGTCTTTGAGCAAAACCCCAAAGGAGGTGTGGAGAGGCCAGGTATGGTGTTATTTTAGAGAAGCACATTCTAGACCAAGGGAAGAGCCAGTGTGGAGGCCTCAGGATGTGGAGGTGAGACTGGAGCAGAGGGAGACGGAAAAGGTGGTAACAGGAGATAAGGTCAGAAAAGCAACAGATTCCCTGGGCATTATTGGCCATGTAAGGATTTGATTTTGCATTGAGATGTGGAGCCACTGAAAGGTTTTGAGCAGAAGAGTGACATCTGACTTAAATGTTCAAAAGATTGCTTTGGCTGCTGTATTTAGGAAAAATGGTAGAGGAACAATGGTAGAATCCCATTAAATCCCATTGGATGCTGTTAAAATGTTGGCTTGGATTAGGGGGAGTGCCAAGGGTAATAAGAAGTATTTAGAAGGTGACTGTGCCTTAAAGTTAGAACCAGCAGGATGTGCTTTAGGATTAGATGTGTGGGGTCTGAAAGAGAGAGGAGAGTCATCAAACCAGTCATTTACTAAGACACAGGAGCAAATGCAAGGAGAAAGATAAGAAATCTTGATTTGAAAATGTCAGTTTAAGGTGCCTGTTAAACATTAAGGAGAGATGTCCAATGGGCCTTTTGGGGTTCAGGGGAAGATCTCAGGAGAAAAAATTTGGAATTTTCCAAGTCTGGATATATGCAGTTCTTGACTCGTGAGGCTGACCTGGCTCTAGTAGCCTCATGACAACTAGTCCCATTTGAAAGTCAGTCAATATTTCCCCTGGGACATAGTAAAAAGCTGTAGCATCATCCTCCCATATACATGCACACAAAACCATTATGCTGAGGGAGCGTTTTGAATATTGTTATAGACATCAATGTTATGCACCTATTTTTATCTAATATTTGCCATATTCTTGAACATCTTGTTTGTCTGTAGGAATTCTCAAGCTCTTACAGGTAAATATAATTTCCTTTGAGATGGGCACCTCGCACTAATACAGTTTTTTCTTCTTTAAAAGATTCCCTGCCTTTAATCTCCTTGTCATGGTTGTTGAGGGCAAGGCTGCCTCTTTCCTTCTGGTGGAGAAATGGCGCCACAGAACCAGCTAGAGACCTGGAGTTTGTTGTACTTAAATTCCGTCTGCTCGCCTCCTCCCCTTCTTCTTCCAGCAAATGTCCATAGCAAATATGGACATTTCTCATCATCATCAATAAAACCCCCATTGCATATGATACAGAGAATTAATTAGGCAATGCAAACTATGGTGTGTTACTGCAGGGGTCCCATCAGGAATCAGAACAGAAGAGGAAGAGACAGCTGCTTGAGGAGGGTGACTAGCTGGCTACTTAGCATTGCTACTTTCGGTTTACCTTGGGCTGGTAGGAGCCAGCTACATTTATTTTGAATTTATGGTTTTTTTTTTACAATCTTCTTTCAGTCTGGTATCTTTTCATTGTAGTAATGGGTTTTATAATGATATTCTAGAATTTAGGTTTTGTTGTAGACCTACTTAATAGTCAGATTTTTTTATATGCTACCAAAGTTTGCTTTTGTTCCTCTTGTCCATCCATTTTATTATTTTAACTTGGATTTATAAAATATTGTTGTAGCTTTATAAAACACCTTTATTATCACAGTTATCTAGGAAAAAAATACTTTGTTCAGAGCCTGAAACTAAATAGTTTCCCGTGTGAAGCAATTGTTTCTGTGAGCACAGGAAGGTTGATTTAGTTTGAATGTTTAAATGGTCTATGTTGTTTAATCTTTCCTTTAAGAAATCAGTTTCCCTGGATTGTATTATATGTAAGGATGAATGTGGCATTTCTTAGTAAACTTATTATGAAATAATGACCAACACATCCAGGAGATGTTCACAGAAGTTTATTTTTTCTTCTCTAAATTACAAAGATTACTTAAATATGTGTAAGCCTCCTTTCTTGCTTGAGATCTTAACATAGTAAATCATAGACACCATAGTGTTACAGAAAGCCTGTATTCATGATTGCCTTAAACTTAAATGTTTATTGTTTTGATTTTAACCTTTATTCTAAAGACTCTTTAATACCTCTGGTGTATAATGATCATAATAACAAGACACTTGGAGAAAAGTCTGTGTCTTAGATTTTAATGCCCTATTTAATCTGTCTGGGTTTCTTTATTTTTAATGTACTTATCTTGTGAGGTTAAAGTTAAATTCAAAATGCATTCCTTCAACAAACATTTGAGTATCTGCCATATGTTACTGAATCTGAAGATACAAAAATGAATGGTGTCTTCCCTTAAGGAATTCCCAGCCATTTGGGAGAAGATACATAAAGAGATTAATGTAATAGAGAGTAGTAATTGCAAAGATACAGGTAGTTTCCAGGTATGAAGGATAGAGAGGGCACCTTGCCTGGGTCTGGCTGGAGCTTTTGACTGACTAGAGTGTGAATGGGTGTGGCCCAGGGGTGGAGTGGGCAAGGCAGATTGATACACATTATTTCCAGGATCAGATGCTGAATGAGTGAAAAGAACCCTGGGCAGGGTAACTACAGTTTGTTGTAACCTTTGATAGAATATGGAGGAGAGCCCCCCAGGCTGTGGATAAGACCCTGTTTGGGAGCTCAAACATTGGAACCCAGTTTGCTGGCATGCTTTACACAGGGAAGGGACATCTTTATTTATTTTGTTTTTGTTTTAAGAGACAGGGGTTCTGTCACCTGGGCTGGAATGCAGTGGCATGATCATAGCTCACTGCAGCATCAAACTTCTGAAGTCAAGTGGTCCTCCCACCTCAGCCTCCTGAGTAACCAGGACTATAGGTGCCTGCCACCACGCCCAGCTAATTTTTCTATTTTTTTAGAGATGGGGTCTTACTATGTTGACCAGATTTGTCTTGAACTACCTATGCCTTCTAAAGTGGTGGAATTACAGGTGTGAGCTACCACGCCCAGCAGAAGGGACATCTTTAAATTACTGATTGTCTGGAAATCCCCCTGTACAGTTGTGAAGAAGGCACTGGAGAAAAACAATAGGAAACCAGAGATCAGAGAAGAGATAAAGGTTCCTAATACTTTAACAGGGTTAAGTGAGGAAGAAATTAAGTACTGTTTGTCAAGTAAAATGATTGGGGTGTTGCAGTTGTTTAAATCTGGGGATTGCAGGAAGGTCAAGACCAGCAAGTTTCTAGCATAAGAAACAGAACTTATGGTCCTTCTGCCCACTGAGGTGTAGAAATTGCAGATGGGGGTGCTGACTGGAGACAGAGACATGTGACAACTGAGTGACAGAGAGATCCCATCAGACTGGATGTTAGCTAAGTAAAATGCAAAAGTCAGTACTAACTGTGTTTTGTGATGGTACTGTTTTGTTACTTTTTTTCTAAATAATGAAAAGAAATTTAAAAAATGATTAATTGCTTTATCAAGAAATGTGACAAAGTTGAAAGATAAAATTCACACACAGGTCGCATACACAGACACCAGTAAATTAATACTCCTTTGAGAGTATGTAATTTGTAACTCCCTGATATAGTTGGGATTTCTAATACAAAAAATATAGTTACTGACCTCAGAGAACTTGACACGTGAAAAGTATGACTAAAATTATGTTTGAAGATGCATAAAGGAACTGTCTTTAGAAATACAATAATTGTTGAACAGGAAAACACCAAGGGGATTCTTAAAATGTTCTTTCATTGGTTTTACCCATCAGATAACTCTGAACCCTAGCTTACATTTTATTAGCCCAGAATTCTCACACTTCTTTCTTCCAAGTGTGATTTGGTCCTTATTTAAGAACCAACAGTGAGAGGTTGGTCAATTACATTTAGATCCACTTAACTGTAATGTACGAGTAATGTCATTAGAGACTGCTGAGGAAGCATAAGAAATGGCTTAGTGAGATTTCCATGTGTAGAGTAGCTGCAAGATTCTTTTTTTAAAAGATAGCTTGCTTGCTCTTTATGTTGACCTTGAGTGTTTGAATATGCCCCCCAAATTCCTATTATTTTACTCTTGAAAATAGCAACTCTTCTTTTTAGTCCGGCTTCCACAGTACTGTCCCTGGCCTGAGGATGATAACCATAATGACTTTCTTTCCTTTCTTAAAAATTCTAATAACCCCTGTTTGGTTTTTAAGCTTTTCATTGTTTATTCTGTTCCAAGAAAAACATATTATTCTTCTTTTAAAAATTCTTCATCCTATGTTATAGCATTTATTTTTTATGAAACATCTGTGAGGTAAAAATATGAGGTGAGATTTTCCCCATTTCGCTGATTTGGAAATGGTTCTGGGGAGAAGTTGCTTGATATCACAGAGAAAGTAGTACCTGACTAACTGGCAACCAAAGAGTGGAGTAAAACCTTCTCTTGCCGAACTGAGACGTGGTCACTCACAGGGTGGCTCTGTCTTCAATTACGAGCAGCTGACATCCTCCGAGAACAGCTCAGGCTGTTAGACAGCTTTGAGAATGGCAACTCATGAGCCAAAAATGTGTTTCTTTTACACCTCCCGCAGGTGCTGGAGTCCCGTCTTCTGACCAGACATGTACTTCTGTATCTATATGGTATAATAAAAAGTAAATATTTGGCCCTTATCCCTAACCAGAACTGCTAAAAGCTTTGGAATTTCCTGAGTGATAGTATATTCTGTATGCTAGGGTGGTGACCAAAGGTGGGTGGGGGTATGGCTTCAGAATGGGGTCTGGTTTCCAGAAGTTCTAAACATATAATTAGAGGGTTAGGTTATCAGCCCACCTCTGACCAATGGGGAGGGAGAAGGACTGGGAATTGAGTTCCTTGGTGAATGGCCAGTGATCTAATCACTCATGCTGTGTAATGAAGCTTCAGTAAAGAGTGTGCTGCGGGGTATGTGCCTGGAGAGGGCCATGGAGGTCTGCACCATCCCTCCCTGCTATCTCTTCCTGCCACTCCTTGCCCTTGTGTCTCTTCCATTGGACTTTAAAGTGTATCCTTTAAAATAAAACTAAAATCTCAAGTGTAGTGTTTTCTTGAGTTCTGTGAGTCATTCTAGTGAACTATGGAACTTAAGGGAGGGGGGTTTGGGGATCCCCAAATTGATAGCCAGTCCATCAGAAGTAGGGGTGGTCTCTTGGCCTTGCAACTGGCATCCAAATTGAGGGCAGTCTTGTGGGACTGAGACCTCATGCCTATGCAATCGACACTAACTCTGGGTAGTTAGTATCAGAATTGAAGGACTTTGTTTTTAACTTTCGGAGTCTGCACTAATGCCAGGCAGTGCCAGGACTGAGTTCAGTTGTAGGACACCCGATTGGTGTTGGGGAATTAGAGAATTGGTTGGTATTAGTGTATTTGGTGTCAGGAAAACAAGAATGTTCTCTCCCAGCTTTTGCCTTGGGCTTTTTGGCATATGGACATCTCTCAGACTTATTTGTCTGTTCTCTAAATCTTTTCCTAATTTGATGCATGTGCATAATAAAATTGGCAATGCAGACTAAACAGTATTTTAAATACGTGGTTTGTTTAATATTGGGATACCACCTTTAATGTTTTTCTTTTGTAGTAGCATATCTATATCTAACTGTCTGTTCACCTGTCCATTCAGAATGCTTACGCATGTTTCCCATGGGTTAGTCATCTGTGGGTTACTTGTGATTGCACTAGACAAGAATGTGCAGAAAACCAGTTATTATGTGGAAACTACATTTGTGTATTCAACTGTTGTGACTGATAGGGAAGTAGGGGCTGTGAAAATGAAATAGTAATTTCTGTAATTAATTTATGTACAGCAAAATGGTTAAAAGTAAGCTCTGGACTGAAAACACCTGATTTCAAATTCTGGCTTTACTACCTTTTAGTCGTTTGACATTTTTACTCACTCAGTCTCCAGTTTCCTCATCTGTAAACCACAGATGATGATAATACCTATTTTGTGACGTGCTTAAATGAGCGAGTTAATGGAAAGCACTTAAGACAGTACCTGACATGCACAAACACTCAGTAAATTTTAGATGCTATTATAACTATTGCTTTTATTACTTGTATTATCCCTACTACTATTACAACGATTACTACTACTATCATTACACTGCTAATAGATCTATAGACCATAGTAGATGTATGGCTTATAAACTTTTCTGAGCATGTATTTACTTAATAAAAGGATTTTATGTGTTTTGGGGCCTTCATTTGTTTATCAGAAGTTGCAAAGTGTTAGGAACTACAGAAGTGACTAGCTGTGAGATTTCCTGGAAAATGCTCAAGGCAATGCTAATGATACATCAGAAGACAGATCAAATGCTGGGGAGTAAAGGGGGTCTTTTCTGGAGTGCAGATGAACTTTAAAAGAAGGAGAAACAACAGCATCAAAACAGACATCGTGGTTGTGGATAACTGATGAGCAGACATAAAACTGAAAGAGCAACACAGGAAATATGTGTTACCACCATGAGCCATGTAGAGCAAGATATTAGGGACATGAGTTACACAGATTGAATTAATACACTAAAGGCTACCATGATGGAAACATTTTATAGACCCTGTTTTCTGAGTTATTGTCTCAACTGTAAGAATCACAGAAAAGGGAATACATGAGAACTAAAAAACTGCTGAGAAAGTATGTGTGAGTATAACTTCAGAATAGCGTCATCACAGTGGGAGCCAATGGTTAAAATACTATCACTCTTCAGACACAACTATTTTATGTGGTTCTTTGAAGATTTCAGTCATTGGACTCATTGAACATTATGCCTGAGAAGCAGATTGCTAATTTTTGTATAATAAAAATTAGATTTTATTAAAAGTTATTAATAGCTATTAGAATAGCAAACATTATTTTGTATACAGCTGGGTAAAACAAAAACACCATTTCATATATCTGTTGAACAAAAGTTAAAAACCATACTTTTTTTTTACTCAATCCCATTTTCTTGAGCACTTAGATTACTTCGAAGGATAGTCCTATCCCTGTAGATGAAACTTGAATTGCACCCATTCTTCAGGCTTAATTCAAATCCTGAAAATGGCAGATTACCTAGAATTACTGTATGCATTTTATAACCGTTATTATATATAGTTATTCATTGATCAACAGATTTTTTTTTACTTAAATGTATTTGTCCCTAAAGCAAATATATTTTTAAAAAGTTGTTTTTGGCCACTGTGTGTTCTTTTTGTATTGTTGTCTTTTTTTCTAGTGTCATATAACATAGATTATATAATACAAGACTTTGGCAAATGGTTCTTAATGTCTGTCCTGCCAGGTGGGCAATGCATTCTGATAGTGCTGCCATGCTCTGATTTACCATTTGTTCATCTTGGGCACTGTGAGAGCAACTTTAAGTCTAAGAAGGAAAAATATCATTAGATAATAAACACAGAATGTGCTCAAGGTATCAGTGAAGAAAGCTTGACGTTTGTCCGTTATTGTAAATGGCCACTAATACCTTTCTTTCCTGTTGTAGCTTAGCCTGGACAATACACAGCAACTTTTCTCATCTTTTCTTTCTACTCCCTATTTGAAAAATGTTAAAATTATGTTTAAATATTTTAAAAACATAGTCTTTCTTTCACCTCTCTGAATGGACTGATTATTTTGTAGCATTTGTAGTGGTCAGTAACTCTAATTTTGAACAAAACTTTCTTAAACGTGGTTTGTTCCTGTATGTGAGTATCTCTTGTATTTTGTCTTCTGTTTTAAAGACTCTCATATTGAATTTCCTGTATAACTGGATTTAAAAATCAAAGGTTAAAAAAAATAGTGAAATTCATCTTTCTTTTTCAATCATGAATTTTCTTATGTTATTAGGAGGTTTTTTTCTCACAAATATTTTGTTTCTAGAGTGTTTTACCTTCTATATATTATAATTTCATTCTTTCAAGGCATTTAATATACTCTCTTTTAGTCTCTGTAGAAACGCTGGAAAAGAATTTGAAACAGATGGGAAGGCAGCTTCAACAGCTTGAGAAAGATTTGGAAACCTTTCCCCCTCCTGAGGACTTGCATGACAAATTTGTGACAAAGATGTCCATATCCTTTTGATATCTAAATAACTTAAGTCACTAGTCAACTAGAATTACAATTTATTTAACGGTTTAGGTGTATTTGCATAGCCAAAGATCTTTCTGTAGTGCCAAATTATAGAAGATTTAACCTTTGCCTTTTTGCAGGGAAATTTTTAAAGTATTTATTTGTCATGAATAATACTCAAATGTATTTGTATTGATTTATATTCTTTTTTCCTTTTGATCAGCTTGGGTAGTACGTTCTCTCATTTTCCCCCCTTCCATATGCCTTATTTCTTTCTGATGTTCATGATAAATTGAAAAGATATTAAAACTTAGTTTGAAGACAGTTAAATCTAAAGTCATGATGTGATTTAGATACTTGTGAAATGTTTGACAAAGCAGATACAGACTTCATCCCCTCACAAACTGATATCACTAATCAGCTTAATTTCAAGAGTTGGCATATATTAGAAATTAACTTGTTCTCCACAAAATTGAATATTTTCTTTAGACATATTACATGTTTCCAAAATCAAAATGGAGTTTATTACAATCACTACTTGGATAGATACTCTTCTAACCCCAAATTTTATACACACACACATACACACATACACACAGGCACACAGTTAATAGCATGAGGCTTATGTCCTATTTAATTTAAGGTTTCCTTTGTATTCAATTATCTTTGTTATCACTAACTTTGTAGCTTAATCTCTAATGAGTAACTGAAGTAATAAACTTTTTTATTTCCTGAAACTAATGTTGTGTTGCTTTGCAAACCATTCTGTAAAATTAGAGACTGATATATTTTGTATTGTAATAAAATACTTCTACAATGCATTATTAAAATCCCATATGGACTCCTGAATTCTATATGAAAGGACAACCCACTTCTAAAATGAGCTCTTGTAAATAGATACTCCTAATATTTTAAACTGAGGTACTTGAGTTAAATGACTACTTTTCCTCTTTCTACCTCCTGTCTTCTGAGATTTAGTGAATCACAAGATTAATATTTGGGTTGTCATAGATTTTATTGCTTATGCATTTAGCTTAATTGTGAATTAGTTCAATTTTAGCCGCCTCTACTGTCTCTGTCGGGAAATATAAACATTTACTCCAGCAGCAATCAGTTCTGGCTAATGTGCTTGTTTTCTTCTGCATCTTCCCTCCCATTCAGGACGCCTTTATTACTGTACTAGATAAGGATTTTTCTTAAGAAAACTAAGGATGAAGTCTGTATTTATCCACCAGTATTTCGGCATACCTTCTCATTTAACAAATACGCATTTTAAAATAAATGTATTATTGCCAAGTTATACCATGTTCATCATTATTAGCTTTTCCCTCAGTCACTTCATAATGTTAACATGTTCATATGTGACAGATTGTTATTTTAATCATTAAATACTGTTAATTGAACTCCTTGTTATTGTTCCCTATAGATAGAAAGCAGTTTGGGGAATGTTTTTACTTTCACGTAACTTCTGGAAATACACCATGACTGCACTAATTATGAAGCTCAGGTTTATGGAACTAAGATGAATTCCTGAGCTCGGAGTAAAGGTTGTTGAATCCCGCTCAGCAGACGATCTCAGGACATATCTATACTTGTATTTATGTGACACAAGAAGCTGAATAATGTCGGCTTCTTGAAAGGTATACAGCTAATAAAAAGCAACCAGCAGGAAATCAGAAACAGGAAGGATGATGCTTTGTTGGAAACAATTTTTCATTCTGAGTACAATTATACTCCATGGACAAGAAAGCTACTACATCCTGTCGCTAAATATCACAACCTAGAAGCCTCTAATGAACTGATTAGCATTCATGTATCTCTTGGAAGTCAGATATATGAACAGTTGGTGCACTTTGCTATTGACAAAGCTTATAATCATAAATATTCTTTGCTGAGATTAGATTGCACTCGTTTGCTTTTCATCTTAGTTAGACATACCAGTTTCTAAGTAATTAAATTCATTCATTGTAAGGTTTTGTTTACTTTAATTAGGACTGACAAGTCAGATTTTGAATATTAAATGCATTTATACAGATCTTATTAAAGTGGCACATTGTGAGCTTCTTAGATCTTACAAAGTTGAAAGATTTAGAAGCAAAAATGCACAAGTAAAATGTATTGTACTAAAGTTTTTATTAAGACTCAAACTTTGTTTATGTTTTTAGTTTAAATGCTTATTAGTTGAAATACACATCAAATGTTTGGTTTATCAACCAACTCTGAAAGAATGTGTTATTTAAGCTAAGGATGTATCTTACAGGTACATACCTAATTTAAACATTCATGCTTTAGTGAACCTTTATATAATCTGTTAATTGTGTTACTTTAAATTATAATTATAAGGATATAATTTTTGTCTTATGAAGTTTCACTGATAGCCCTCAGTTAGAGTATATTGTATTTTTATTCTTCTAGTGCATTCTCACTCTTTACAGGCACTGCTCTCTATAAAAAATATAAATTCAGTACATTCTTTAAAAGACATACACAATTATTGTATATGCATTTCATTGACTTTTTAGTAATGGTTGTTACCTTCCAATTGCTAAGTCTGGTCAGAACCTTAATTAGAGTTGAATGTTTCCACAGTAAACACATGCTTTAAAAATGAGAAACAAAAGTACGAGGTAGGGTCATTAGTATTGTCATACGTAAACTATTGTATGTGTGGGGAGTGCACTTCTAAATCCTATCAGTGAGAAAATTATAAGAAAATGCCAGGATTTTGTCATGTAGTACTTGTTCCTTGCTTTTGACCTTTAAATTCTGTAATATTTCTTTTTTTAAGGAAAATAACAAATAGAACTTAGAGCACTTCTCTTGAAATTCTCATTGCACAAAATGCCTTTCTATTTTCCTACCACCTCTTCTGAGTCTTTTAGGAAAAAAAGTCATCTTACTAGACATTTTAATATTTTTATGTTTATTACAACTTGCTTGACAAGTTACTTGACTCTTCCCCATATTACATTCTTTAGATTCCTTTATTGAAATCCCACTCTATTGTCACACTTTTTTTGTTTTTCTACTGTATAGCAATGCATTAGGCACTTCTAACATTACTGATTAAATGCTAAAACCATCCCAGTAAATCTATAAAAAGGAAGACTTATTGATAGCTGTATTCTACACGGCATAACATCGAGTATTTTGCAGGTAAAGGAATACATTTTTCTTTAACTGAACTGTGGCTAGGAAGTAAAATAGAAGATTGGAATGGGAGAATGCAAATTTGTAATGCATGACTCAGGTCTAAGAGTGGATAATTGAGTGATTCATTTTAGCAGATTTTTCTTCTCTTGAATTAGTCTTCTTACCCTCTTTTCCTTTTCTTCTTTTGTTCTTCATTGCTTGCTCTCTTCCACTTAACCTATTCTTTTTTTATTTTTCAATAGTGAGGATTTGTCACAGTGGTATACTGTGTGAAGTTTGCTTTTGGGCTTCTGATGAGCCTGTCTCCCCCACCCCCAGTGGTAAGCATGGTAACCAGTGGGTGACTTTGTATTCCTTATTTCCTTCTTCATTTATCAGTGCCCAGTGTCTGTTGTTCCCATTCTTGGGCCTGTGTGTGTTCAGTGTTTAGTACCCACTTATGAGTGAGAATAGGCAGTATTCAGTTTTTTGTTTCTGTGATAGTTCACTTAGTATAATGATTTCCAGCTGCATTCATATTACTGTAAAGGCCATTATTTCATTTTTTTTCTGACTGCATAGTATTCTGTTGTGTATATGTACTACATAATCTTTATCCAATCCATTTTCTTTTCTTTTCTTTTTTTTTTTTTTTTTTAGTTGGAGTCTCACTCTGTTGCCCAGACTGGAGTGCAGTAGCATGCTCATGACCATCGCAGCCTCGACCTACTGGGCTCAGGCTATCCTTCCATCTCAGCCTTCCAAGTAGCTGGAACTACAGGCACGTGCCACCACGCCTGGCAATTTTTTTTTTTTTTTTTGGATTTGTTGTAGAGATGAAGTCTTGCCAAGTTGCCCGGGATGATCTTGAGCCTGTGGGCTCAGGCAGTCCTCTCACCTCGGCCTCCCAAAGTGCTGGAATTATAGGCGTGAGCCACCACGCTCGACCCAGGTCATTTTCTATGGGCATTTTGGTTGGTTTCACGATTTTGCTATTGTGAATAGTGCTGCAATGAACATGAAAGTGCAGGTGTCTTTTTGATAGAGCGATTTATGCTGTATTGGGTATATTCCCAGATGTGGGATTGCTGAGTTGAATGGTGACTCCATTTTTAGTTCATTGAGAAATCTTCAAACTGCTTTGTATAGGGGTTGAACTAGTTTACATTCCAACAGTGTAGGAGTGTTTCCTTTCCTCCACTTCCTCATCAGCATTTGTTGTTTTATTGACTTTTTAAAAATAGCCATTCTGACCAGTGTGAGATGGTATCTTATTGCGTTTAATCTATTCCTAACAAATTTTTAAGACTAGGGTTCAACATTTTGCTCTTAATCCTTTATGAATCCTCACATTTATAGTAATCTTTTCTTTTTCTAAAGTCTTAATACCTTTGCAATAGGGTGCTACACAACTTTCTCACTGCTCCTTGCAGTCATGCCTTGGTTGTTTAGTCAGTCTCACCTTAACCAAGATTTCCACAGCTACACAACCTCTGTCACTCTATATAACATCACAAACTTTCACTTTCTTCCTCATACTTATCACTGTGTGGAAATCCCACACATTTACTTACTATTGGCCTCCATATTCTAGGATGTATGTTTTATGATAGCAGGGACTTTGCCTATCTTGTTAGCTACTGTTTTCCCTGGTGCCCAGAAGAATGTCTGGAATACTTAAGGAACTCACTGAGTGCCTGGCTGGATCCTGAGCACTTAAGGTCTGTGATACATGGGACCAGTTAAAACTGATCTTTGTAAAGTGTGTTAATGGAATTCATGGGCATCCTTGGTGGCAAGAGTGTAATGATGACAATATGACCTAAGTGTGGAATATATTTGTGGTCAGTGGTTTGGTAGTGAGCAGTCAGTACTGGCAGATTAGAATTTCAAATCTTAGTTGTGCTCCTTGGCCACAACGAAACACTTGTTGTTCAGTGTTTGTGAACAAAGACCTAGTTATTCCTTTTCCAATGGAATAATTGGATTGATTACAGTGATTCAAGTAGAAATCCATGAGAATTTGGTCTTAGTCATGGTAAAGGAAAATTAAATAGACTTCTGTAAACATCAGGGAACTGGATATATATCAATATTTTTGTAATGAGCTTTTTCAAATGTTTGTTTAGTATCTCACATGTTTCTCCAAAGCTCTTTACAAATGTAGAACTTAATGATGGGGGAAAAAAATAAACTTCTGGGCATTAATTTGACTATTTTCAAAATTGTTTTAGTTTAACCACAATTTACTGTTCTTGTGGGTAATTTCAGTTATTCAAACTTCCACTTCCTTTGGGTGCAAATTGTTTTATAGATAACAGTTATTAAAAAAACACAATTTCTAGTTTTTAGAACAAAACTTTGTCATTTCCAGGGTTATAGCTCTTGGTCATTTTTTCTATCATACTTCTTTTTTTCTAAGTATACACAGACATATTTCTGATGTTTCATTATTTGTGATTCTTACTTGAAAATCTAAAAATTGTTTCTTTATTTTAACCTGTTTACCAAATGGATTTTTTGAGAATGGGTGTATTTCCAGGTTATAGGATACAGTTTGTACTTATTGTATTTATATTTGTGAAGTGCCTATTAAAATTTAAAACCATAGAAGCAGCATTGAGACAGAAAAGCAGTAGCTATAGAACCAGACAATTAGAGACACCCATTGAAATACTTTCTTTAATCTACTGTCTAGGATATTCCCAGGGTCTCTGTTAGCTCTTAATATTACATGCATTTTTATGAATAGAAGTTTCATGACTTTTCATCAGACTTTTGAACACACCTGTTACCTTCCCACCAAAAGTTAAGAAAAATGGCACTAGGATGAAATAAGTAATAGGCATCAATATAGTTGCAGATGGTTAGACTTCATACAGCTAAGAAGGTAGAACACAGCACGTAGAGAAAGGGGTGGCAGTCAGAGGTGACCACCCTTGCCAGCAATGTGGCAAGAACAAGACACTACTAAGGAGTTAGACTAGAGGAGACAAATCACAAATTAAATCACAACTTTTAAATTTGGGCGTTAGAATATGCCAGATGAACTTCCCAGAGAGTACCATGGACTACAAATTTAGTGTTTCCAGCATGCAAGTGCTATGTTTCCATACTCGTAACTATAGAAATTAGAGAAGAAAGCTTCATGGGAGGGGAAGAATTAAACAAATCCTTCAAGCATAGGGTTGGATAAGAGAAGCCAAAAAAACTAGTTTCTTTTTTAAATAGGAGTTAAGAATATATAAAATTCATGTGGATAGATTCTCTATCTGGTATATAAATAGTTTTAGGCGACAGTTTATAGATGGAATAGGTAAACCTATTTATAAATTGGTGATTTCTGAATGATTATTTTATGTTACAAAAGAATCACATTCTATTTAATGATAGTTTTTGAATGCATTTTACATGCGATTTTTATTTACATTAATTCACTTTACCTACAGCTTTTCATAGATATTGATAAATTGTTTGGAAGTCTGTTTTGTTTGACTCTATTCTTATGATTTTTTGTGATTTTATGGTTTGACTAATTATATAAAATCTTCTGTTGTTTATCCAAGAATTACAAAATGGTATCATCTTTATACACATCCATCACTGGCACTACTAAGATGTAGATTTCAGAAAATATAAGGAGGAATTTTGCTATTAAGAGGAACATAAACTGAGCCACATACATGTTAAATTAATCTTCTTGATTTCAGTGTTTTTTGAATTATGACATCTTAAGTAAATGAGACAAGAACATTTCTCTGTGTGTGGCTGTAACTTTTAATAATGTAACAGATAGAAGAAATCCCATACCAGGTAATAGATAGAAGAAATCCCATACCAGTTTTCCAGGAGAAGTTAAATCATTAAATTATTTACATTATGCAAAAAGTTTTTGTTTATTTTCAAGTCAGAGTCTCGCTCTGTCACCCAGGCTCATGGCCACCGCAGCCTCAACCTGCTGGGCTCTGGCGATCCTTCTGCCTCATCCTGCCAAGTAGCTGGAACTACAGGTATACGCCACCATCCCCAGCTAATTATCTTTTTGATTTATTGTAAAGATGAGGTCTCACCAAGTTACCCAGGCTGGTCTGGAACCCTGGGCTCAGGCAGTCCTCTCACCTCCACCTCTCAAAGTGCTGGGAGTAAAGGCATGAGTCACCGGCTAAAGTTTTTAATTTAACTTTAAGAAATTTATTTTTGTTTGCTTTTAGAACCTTAATAACATTTAAATTTTAAACAACTGGGAAATAATACTATGAGTATTATGTATACTATTAAATGCCCACTTTTCTATGAACTTTTCATGTTTTAACTCATTTAGTCCTTGCACCAGCCCTATAAGATAGATGATATTATTATTCCCAATTTACAGATGAGAAAATTGAGGTAGGAGACGTGAAGGCACTTGCCCTCAGGCACACTACTGCCAAGTGTAGGAACGGGAAAATTATTCCAAGTAGTTCAATTACTATACTGTTGATTTCACTGTCATTGCATTTACTTAACTGCGACTAATGCACTATAATTTTGAATCATATCACATGTTTTGTGTAATATATGTATTATTATGGTAAAGTAGAAGAATATTTTTCTTGAACTCAATTAGTAAACATAAACATTAAATATATAAATATTTGTGTTTTCTGTTAACTTTGCCAAAGTTAATTAGAAATGGAGTTTAAGATTTCTTCACTGAACAGTGTAGACTTTAGGAATGGTTAGCTGTTAGAAGTAATTTTAGAACTTTGGGGATGTTATAAAGATAGCTGTTCGACTAAAACATTGGATTTATAGAAATTTTCCCCCTCAAGCATTGCTTTGTAAATTTCAGAATACCTTAACTATAGCATACAGCTTTGTTATCCATGCAAAAGAACAAAATGAGAAACTTTCCAAGTTACATGAAAACATGGAAAAGTTATACCAGAGTCTAATGGGATACTATGTCATTGATGTGAAGAAGGTGTCCGTGGAAGACTTTTTTACTGATTTGAATAACTTCAGAACCACATTCATGGTATGGTAAAATTTTTAATTTGTTTTTAAAAAAGCATTTTTATTTATACCATCTTGTCTATTCTACTTTTATTTCAGTATTTTATTCCACCCTTTTTTTTTCTGTACTAAAACCTACCTTTTCTGATGTTGAAAGTTAGCTTTAAAATTTCAGATTTTAAATCTATTGAAAAATATGTGTTTTGTTCTCTTTTTGGCCTCTCCAACAGTAAGCCGTAATCAGACATTTTGATTGAAAAAGTGACAAATTCTGAAGTTCTTCATAAAGACTCCCCTTCTGGCTGATTGCAGAGCACTTTTGTAATAAGCTTTTGGCTATGAATTTGTTTCTTTATACTTAAGATCAATTTGTATTTCTGTGACATAATTTTACCAAATTCCATGCAGTTCTTATGACTTTTTTTTTTCTTTTCTTAATGCATTGTACAATACGTACATGCAATTTGCCTTTGAATAGATTTTACATTCGTAGGGTTTCTTTTAGATACTTTAATAGGGAGGTCAGGTCTTTGATGTGGAATCCTTTCATTTAGGCATTAAAAAGATCTTTTGAAAAGTATTAGCTGATTAGATGGGGAGAAGAAAAAAACCACACACATATTAAAGTGAGAAGGCATTGTTGCCTCCCTAGGGAAACTGGTGAAACATTCCTACAATGAAAACTGTTATTCTTAATAGATGGGTAAGTCATTTCTGTATTTCAGCAAATGTTTGTGGGGATTAAAAAGTTTTGCAGTGTAAAGAAACAGCAGGTTGAATTAAAAGAGTTGGTTATTTCTAATCTCTGAAAAACTTTATTGCTGAGTTTATTAGACTTGGTTTTACTTCCTTAGCTATCATTAGATAGCTTTTTAATAAAAACACAGTATTTTAATGTGAGACTAGTGTAGAAAATGCACATTAGTTCCCCTAGTTTTTTATTTTCTCCACAGATTCTTTGTATTTCTGGTACTTTTTTCACTACCAGAAATAAATTTGGTTAGTAAATATATTTGTGTCACATACTCCACAATATATTATTTTAAGTTTCATAACGTTTTATGAGGCAACTTGACGTAGCGGAAGTAGTAAAGGTTTTGCAATCTGAGACAGCCAGGTTTGCATTCTATACTAGATATGTGGCTGTGAATACTTAAAACCTTCCTAAGCCTCAGTTTCCGTTTTTGGTTTTTTTGTTGTTGTTGTTATTTTTTTAAGGTTGTTAATTCCTTCCTCATCAAAATTTCTAAGTGTTAAATGAGATAATATAAAATCAAATGTTTATTTTATCTCCTGACACGATTGTGGCTTAATAAATTATTATACAGTAAAGGGTTAATTCGGTAGGCTTAGGGAACCCAACCTCTACACATTCTAAAGAAAGGACTGGCTCTTGACTGGCTCCTGAGAGGACACCTGTTCCCTTAGTAATATTCTGCCTGAGCAGGGTCTTTTTATGTACCTGGGGCTTTGGTCCAGCCTAGCTAGGTTTGCTAACAGTTTGATTTACGGTGAATACCTGATTTTGTGCACTAGGGCCCTGGAATACACTGTCATTTTTGACTTATTGAGGGACTGGAGATTGAACAGCTCAGATCAGTCTCACAGGCAGTCCATGCCTAAGTGATGGACTCCCAGTGAAAACCTTGACACCAAGGTCCGGGGAGCCTTCCTGCATGGCAGTACTTTGTACATGATGTCACGTGTTTTGGGATAATGAAGTCCTATCTGTGAGACTCCCCTGGGAGAGGACCGCTGGAAGCACAGACATGGTTTTTCCTGGACTCTGTTCTGTCCTGTGTGCTTTTTTCCTGTTGATGTTAACCTGGATGCTCTTGCTGTAATAAACCATGGCAGTGAGTATAATGACCTTATTAAGTTCTGTGAGCTTTTCCAGTAAATCATAAAACTTAGGATGTTCTTTAGGACCTCTGACCAATTATGCGTAAAGTATAAAACGGATGTATGAAGTAATAATACCTCTCTTATATTGGGTATTTCTGTGAAAACTTAGGAGATGTCTTATGTATAGATATTTAGGAGAAATGTCCTACTTAATCTCAGCCGATCTCCATAGTGATTCTACAGCTTTTCACCGTTACCATCCTTTATGGAAGATGAAGCTGAGGCCCAGAGACAGAACATATCTAGCGTAATGTTCCCCTGGCTGAAAATGGTGGAACTGGAGTTTGAGCCCATGCACCCTTTCCCAAGCCGGTACTCCTAACTGTTGTGTCATACTGCCTCCCATACTCTGTGGTTTGTGTTCCATTTTACAAGTAACAGCACTGGCATCTGGGGGTTTTCTCCTGAGACCAAGCTCATATGGTTTGTAAGTGATTAAGTTGGGATTTGAATCTAGATCTAACTCCAACTCTTCCCAAGATCAAAAAGAATTAGAGGGCTTTGGGCATTCTGTGGGTGAGCTGGCCTTTTGTTACCAATGATTGGTCAGAGGGAGAGAAGAATTTGAATGGCAGGGCTCAGGAAGTAGGCAACAGAGTGAAGCTTGTTTGTGTCAGAGTTGCATGGGTCCTGGGAAAAGCTGCTTCCTCACACATGTTCATGTACACACAAAGTTAAAATTGCTAGGGCTAAGTATGAAAACGTTTTATCTAAATAAAATGAAGAAGACATTTTCTTTAGGATAAAACAGTATAAGGAAGACTAGAAGGGAAGTGGTTGTATCAGACGGTGAGATTTCACACAGGTATTTTATTGTTCTCTTCTATTTTTATTTCTTTTTTGGCCAGTATGGTTACAATGCTTGAATTTTAGACAGAACATAGCTTTTAAAAGTCTAGAGTTTTAATATTGGCAAGAGCTATTGACAAATAAATGCCTTGTCAAAGCCTTCTTGTCTCCTAGGTTGCACTTCCATATTATTTGACTTCGGAAACTGAGCTAATGTGAATGAATGGATATGGAATATTAGGTCTGCAGCTCTAGATGTAGACATTTAATTTGTCGGAGGTCTGTTCTGGAAAGCAACATTTGATACAGCAGGCAAAATATTTACTATAAATATACTTAATATATCTCCATTGTTGTTCATTAGCTGGCATTCAGGTACAATCCTGGTCATAGATGAGCAAATTTTAACATGGAATGATGGTCCATTTTTGTATTACGTGTAGTTAAGCCACTGTCCTCACTCTGATTCCCTTACCCCATGATGGCAGCTTTCCATGGAACATTTTCTCTGGAGCTCAGACCCCTGGTACTTCCTGTGTCTTGTGCACACCTGCCATACTTGGCCTGGCTACATTGTTGTACTCACCCTTGTGATCTCTGCTCAGACCTTTTCTCCTCTAAAGATCTGTGTCTATCTTATTTACCTTTGAGTTTCTAGTGCAATTTATGGCATATAATAGATACATTTGTTGTAACAGTCAACAGGTGACATGCTTTCAATAACTACCCCATATCATGTAAACTGTGTCTGGAGCTGTATTCATTCATTTAATCCTTACAACAGCAACCAGATGTGATATACATACTGTTGTTATCCCCATTTTTCAGATGATGAACTGAGGCACCTCTTTATACAACTAGCAAGGAGCTAAGCTGTCTCCCGGCTGTCTGGCTCCAGAATCTACCATACATGACAGAACTGTGTTAATGTCTATTCAACGTCAAGTTGCTACAGCTTTTTTGAACAGGCCTAATTGACACCTCCCCCAAAAGTTAAAAAAAGTGACCATATTTATTTGTAACAATAGTTAAGTTTATAAAAATAATGTATCCAAAAATATGTATACTTTAGAGTGTTCTCAGAATTTAAACTTAAGCATTTAAAGGCTGGCAATTAAAAATTTTTAACTAAACCTTTGACTAGCTAGGATCTCACAACTAATTTGTATATATATAGCTCTTCAGATTCTTTTTTTTCTTTCTGTGAGAACCTTGTTACAATAGCTAAAGAAGGAACATCTGTTCCAGACTGCTGCCTCCAGCCATGTAGACCAAAGGGGAGAAGTTTCAAATCTTGTAGCTACTCTGAGGAACAGCTGTTTATTTTGTCAGCAGTTTAACTCACCCCTCTTCTAGTTGAGAATTCTCAGCTGGGAATAAATTTTTATTTTTTTTCTTAATCTACTATAGGTAATGTGCTCATTGGGAATGATTCTATTTAGAATTACTATCAACTCTCTAAGAAATAGAGAGTAAGTCTGCACTGAAATTTATTTAGCTTTATTTTTGTTATCATCAACAGAACAAAACCCAAACCACTGCCCCTGACTGAGTCCTTGGCTGGACCCTGTGCTCAGTGCTCTGTATGGTGTCCCACCTCATCTTCATGATATCTTTTGAGGTGCAGGAGGTGGAGGAGCTCCGACCTTGCAGAGCTGCTTCGTGGTTGGAGGCCTGAGACCCAAGGGAACCTTCTTCGTGGCCTGCACCTTATAAAACTGCAGGCACACTGCTGCTCAAAGAATTTGCAGAAAAAAATTAGGATTGGCATTCTTAAGGATGCATTGATGACTTAGTGGAGAGAATCAGCATAGGGCATACTTTGTTTTCTTACTCCTTGGTGAAATAACTTTATATTTACATTGATAGGTTTATGAACAAGAATGTTTTCTGATTTGGTTCTATTTCAAAGCATGAAGTGTCCACTTTTAAAATTAGAAGACTAGAGCCATTGCCTTGCTAGATTCTGGTGTGGCCATGTGCTCTTTGAGCCATGGCTGTCGCCATGCTTCCTGGGTTTGGTCCCCCTCCCCTACCTTGGGGAGGTAAATCTTCTCTCTTTTTTCTCTTTCTCTGTCTAATTTACTTTTAAATAAATAAACTTTTCTTTCTTTTAAAAAAAAATTAGAAGACTATTAATGTAGAGCCTGATTTCTGGAGTGAGATGAAGGATAGAGTCAGCAACTTTCTGTAATAGGTCTTCATTTCCTATAGGATTTGTGTGAAGATAACATTCACTGGAAAAGCTAGGTGGAAATATCTGACGTCACACTAAAGGCTGAGTGTTGTGGGTTTTTTTTGGTTTTTTTTTTTGAGTTAGGTTCCCATTCTGTCACCCAGGCTGGAGTGCAGTGGCACAATCACTGTCCACTGCAGCCTTGACCTACTGGGCTTAAGTGGTCCTTTCACCTCAACTTCCTGAGTAGCTGGAACTATAGGTGTGCGCTACTATGCCCTGGCTAATTTTTGAATTTTTTTGTAGAGACCAGGTCTTGCTATGTTGCTTAGGCTGATCTCGAACTCCTGGGCTCAAGCTATCCTCCCACCTCACTCTGGGATCACAGGAGTGAGCCACTGTGCTCAGCCCTGTCTTTTGTGTTTAAACCTAATTTTCCTGTCTCTTTGGTCACTGTGGCCTCGAAGCATAATGTATGTCCTGTTCTCACTTCCCATTCATATGGATTTCTCTCCAGTTGTTTTCACTCACATAACTTGAAATACATGGCTTCTTCCTTAATACTCTCATTTCTTATTCTGATGATGCTTTCTCTCTCTCTAATCATTGAAAGTTCTTTTGCTGTTCTCTTTCTTTATCCAAAACACACCTAGCTCCTTAAGCACTGATACCTTATTGTTTTGCTTAACATCTCATCTTAAATAAATATTTCCTAATGCTGTCACCTCTTCAAACTCCTTTTTTTCCTTGTCTCCTTACAGGCAGCCTGTTTCAGAAGAATTTTTCTACCAAATTATGCTTATTAAAAATGTGTCATTTTTCTGCTTTAATTAGACATGTAACTGCTACTTGGACCCTTGTGGGTTTGCAATATAAGATATTTCCACATAGATAAAATTCTTTTTGAGTTGCGTAGCTTTTTCTCTGAGCACATGACATTTTCTGTTGGACTCTTAAAGTATTGAAAAAGACCACTAGACATCCTTTTTTATTAAATAGTTTCCAAGATCTTGAATATCTGGAAAACCCAATTTGTGGTTAGAATTTAAAGGGCAATAAAAAATCCCTGCCTTAAAGGGGATTACTATTGTACACACAAAAAGTAGCACAGCATTATACTGTATTTTTTATTTTTTGTATATGGGTATACACATAGGTGCCAAACTTTATAGTTATTTTATTTTCTAGTTTGTAACATCCAGTTTTTCTTCCCTGAGCTTTAGTTCCCACATATAACTTCCATCTGAATTATGTGATGACAACCAAAGACAGAAATAGTTAGCTCTGACTTCTTCAAGTCTCAAGTCACTGATGAATTCTGCCTGTGAAGTTTTGCTGTTTGCCTCACTCATGGGACAACAGCAGTGGTTGGGCTGCAGCCTTTGGCATCAAAGCTCCTGGGGTTGAGGCCTATCTCTCAATTGTTTATGATATGACTATAGACAAATTGCTTACTCTCACAGATAATAACAGCAAGTGTTTCTTAGGGATGTCGTGTTTTAAAGATCAAATGACATAATGTACCTATTCCCTCAAAACAAGTGAACTATCTGCAAATAGTAAAAGTATAATAATTTTGCATTTGCCATCCTATTATTATAAGATTGGTACTTTAGGTATTTTATCCCTTAAAATTTTATGCTTCTGTGTAGAATACGGTGAACTGAATAAATAGTTGCTTATTTCTCATATATAGCTCTGTCTTTAGATTACTTCTGTTGTTTTGTCAAGGTTACATTTCATCCAGTTAAAGATTTGTCATTCGTGTTATTTGCAGATTTTAAGTCAATTTTTGGTTTATACAATTGAAATCTATGTAGTGAACAAATATAAAATCAATTACAAACTCATTTAATCTTGCTTATCTGTTGATCAAATATAATTTATTATTCTGAATTCTCAGACTAAAGAAGTCATCTACTAGGAGAGTATTTCAATTGTAAAATTTTTTGATAAGGAGGACAACCAGAAGAAAACTGACTTTTTAAATCATTTAAATTGCACAAGTTTGATGCTGTCAACTCCAAATGCTATTTGTGCTGACTACTATATGGATCAACTAGGTGATCAACAGTAGCATCAAATCACTAAGCATTTCCTATGTGCTCCTAAAGTCTTGTAGATTGACTCATTGTATGTTTTTAGAGGAAGGAAAATCATGTACGATTCCTATGGCCGAGTGTTGAGCCAGCTTGTGCAATTATGTAAGGAAGACTCTTCTATCTGTGCTTCTCTTGGTGGGCTTACAACTTGAAAATTGTATTTGGAGTCTTTTCACGTAAGGCTTATGTCTTCACTATGCCTTCGTTATTCTGAGATCCTACTTAGAGCTATAATGCTCCAAACCTAGAGAAAAATATATATTATAACTATAGGATTATTTTTCTTATTCTTTTTTAGTATTTGTTTATTTAAAGAATTAGATCGATTTCAGGTGCTATTTTGAGTTTACAGCTTTGAAAATAATTTAATTCTAATAGATTCTCCTAATCCTTATTCTTTTCACAATAAAAACAGACCTAGACTAATTGGCTGATTTTGTTAAGGTTTACTGATAAGATTTATTCTTACTAAGCATTGCTCAGTAGGATAATAAATGCATTTAACTGACAGGTTCTGTGACTGATAATTTTTATTTCCCTATTACATTTTAAGCATTTTGTTTGTTCACTGAAATAATATAGCAAAAGTTAAAACTGGATTATTCTGATACAATAATAAGAACAGTAGGTTGATAGTGGAGAAAAAAGTCAACCAAATAATACATGATAATAAGATATATTGGTTCATGTACTTGAAATGTAACTAGAATGTACTAGCACAAATGTAAACTAGAATAGCACAAACAAAAATGAGTAAAATGTCATGTTCTTTGTACAGTAGATGCAGTGGTTTCTTCCATATTATTCTCATACATACATAGAAGGGAGAGGAAAGGCTGCACACTATTAACTTAAGGCTATTTTTCTGTGTTATGTTTTAAGCCTAATTAGGTTCACATTGTGGGGTCTTTTTTGGATGTGGTGATTAGTGGTAGCTCAGAAAAAATGCTGCCTTACCACAAGCCTACCTTTAGCCAAAGGTGGCTGCCATCTTGTGCATAGATAGCGAGCTGGTATGTAGCCTCATACTTGGCAGAGTAAAAGAGTATTCTTAAAGTATTTCACTTCAGAACATAAGGGAAGGGAACACTCAATGGAAAATCAAATTATACTCTGGAAAAATCTTAATTATGAACATTTCATGCTTTATTAAAGAAATGTTGAGTTGGTTGAAGTACCTCATGTTTGAAAGTATTGCAACAAACTCACAGCAAAGTGATGAAAGGTCAGTAATGTTATATCCCTGATGAGTTAGTAAGTTACTGTTATTGTTAAATCCCTGATGAGTTAGTAAGTTACTGAGACTGACTTTACAATGAAGAGCAACTTCATCTGAAACAGTTTAATCATCAGCACCTGCATATCCTTTGGGACACTCTAGTTTGTTCCTCAAAGCACAGTTTCCCGTTTTCATAAGTTTCACGGTCATCAACTAATAACAACTTGTATTGAATGTTAAAATGATGAATTGTTGGTGCCAGAGCATAGTATCTCATGCTCTTCTATTCTCCTTGATAGCATTTTTAATTGGTTTTCATAATACTAGAAAAATTAATTTGATTAATTTTACTGTCATTCTAGATTTCTTTCTAAAGCATCTACCTTGTAATTATTATAAATAGGACTTTCTAAGAATAAACTTATTTCCACAAAGTTGTTATAACTCATTGTTTATTTTTTGCACTTGGGAAAATCGTTTTACATTTAGTTACCAAAGAAAGTAATTTTAATGGATAACTGCCAAGTAGATCACATACTTTTTATATTCTCCAAGACTTTTGTGATAGTATTAATTTTTCAAAAATCATTTTGTCATCTGTCCCATTATGGTAATATGTATAAGAATATAGGAATATATATTAAATATTTTTTAAACATTAAAATATTTCCATTTATGTCTGGAATAGAAGCCATCAGGAGTTTCTAGAAAGCAGTCATTAAGTATGGTGGGTCATTGTCTGTTCTCAAGGTTCAAGGAGCTCCAAGCCAAGCGTAGTGGGATGTGCTGGACCTCTCCATGGCGTTGACTTTGAGAAAATCAGCCTGTTTCCATAAGGCCTAGTACTCATTCCCCTGGGAAAGCATGGTGATTTAAGTTGAGTTTGTCTAGTTCCATTTTAGAAACTTGAGACAAAAAATTGAATACTTAGCAAAAAGAAAAGATTTTTGAACTTAGTAAAACCTGTGCTAAAGAGATCTCTGACTTATACAGCTTGAGTATCCATTAATGTTGAAAGAAATATAACTCTGAACAAAAAGATGTTTATAAATTCTTCAACATTTTTTTTTCAGATATAAAATCTCCACTAGTTTTCTAAGTCAAAAAATGTTGAAAAATGTTGAGTTGGGTCAATGAAGCTATTTAAATGAACGAAGACTCAGAAATAGAGATCAAGTATAATAAAAAAGTCAGTACCTTTGGCAGTTTATTTATATTTAATACTATCATATTTTATGATTTATTGCAATTTTATAACATAAAATAAGACTGATATATCTGTCAAGTAAAGTCATAATCTGGAATATAGATGATAACTTTTTGGGGGGATAAGGGGAAAATGCAAATTGATATTTAAGATTTTTCTTTTGGAAAAATATAAAACAAATGTTAATTGCATCACTGTGCAGTATTTTGAGTTAATTTATTAGGAATGTCTAATTTCAAGTGCAAGCAAGCAATGCTTTGCTGGAGAAGGCACAGGAAAGTAAACCCACTTTTTTTTCCAGAATGAAATTTCACAGCATACATCAGATTTAGGAGTATTAAAAACAATGTGCATATGTATGTCAATTAAATCTTCAGAGGTATGGTAGCTAGACTTGAGGTTGGGAACTGTATCTTGCCTTCCACATTTAATTCACTGTTCACTCTAGCTTTCCTGCCAAGTAGTGCAGCCTGTATTGGATGCCACCATTTTACTCCTAATCAACTCAGTGTACCAATGTATTCCAGCAGCTCTGAATAGAAAGCATTTATATTCTCATAGGATCTATGAAAATTGGCACTCCCCCGTATGGTTGATGGCAGCATATATAATTGATATAAGCTAGAAGCGGTTCTTTTATGAATTGTAGCTGGATAAATGTGTTTAAATCCTTTGATTAATGATATTGTAACAATAATGAAAATGAAAATTGTTATAGTAATGAAAGCATATTAATATCTCTTAATATTTATATAAGGATACCATTTATATGTGTCAAGTGACAAAGTAAGCCATTTAATGTATTAACTCATTTAATTCTTAAAATATCCCTGCATAGTAGGTACTGTTTTACTCATTTTACAATAGAGGAAACTGAGATATAGTCACACAGCTATTTAGTGCTAGTTATTTAAACTAAACAACTTTACTTCAGATCTCACCCTCTTGCCATTGTACTGTCATCGTAACATGCAGCAATAAGCTCTGACAGATTTATTTTTATAATTTCTACAAGTGGTAAAATGTCATGACTTCATTGTATTCTTGAAGACATTCTTCATCTTCACTTCCACAAACTTTTTGTGAGTGCTTGCTCAGTACTGATTTGATATGGCTGTCCAATCATCTTAAAAAAAAAAATTGGGGGTTCTAAAACACACGTGTTCACGGTACCGCCCAAAATATATAGTATATAGGAACTGTCATATTATACAAATGTTTTTAAGAAGTAAGATCTCTGTGTTTAACTTATAAAAGAACACCCTCCTTTTTTTCTTTTTATTTGGAATCTTACTGTGTTGCCCAGACTGGAATGCAATAGCATGCTTACGGCTATGCAGCTTCGATCTGCTGGGTTCAGGTAATCCTTCCCCCTCAGGCTTCCAAGTAGCTGGAACTACGGGTGCATGCCACCACACCTAGCTAATTTTATTATAGAGACGAGGTCTCACCCAGTTGTCCAGGCAATCCTCTTGCTTCTGCCTCCCAAAGTGCTGGGATTATAAGCATGAGGAACCATGTCCAGCAAAACATAATTTTGAGACCTTTACTTATCAGAATATGGTTTACTAGGGACTCTTAAAGATCCATCTCATCACAATACAATGAACTATTTTAAAACATGTCTGTCTCGTGAGAAAGTTTGGGAAATCTCCAAGGCAAAAGTGATGTAAGAGAAGAAAACGAAGTTGAAACCTGAATCCTGAGCATAGGTAGGCAGAGAGGAAAGCCACGCTTGCCCTGGAATGTGGAGTCAAGACCACAGCTTGGTGCAGTGTGAGTACACTGAATGCAACTTTTACAGCAAGCCTAGGACAAAAGGAAATTAAGCTTACCAGGTTAGAAATGATTCCTCTGCTGGAAGACAGTTGCAATTTAGGTCCTCAGGATTCTCACAAATTAAACTCAACCAAATAAGAACACATAATCCCAATCGCCAAAAATACAAGGAAACAAGGGATTGTGTGGTGAAATGATCAGGAAAAGAGTAAAACCATAGAAAGAGGCCCTCAGGACTCCATACACTGTAACATCATGTGAAATGTTTAAGGAAATAGAAGATAATGTTTTAAAAAGACAACTCCCAAAAGTAACTACATAGTTTTGAAAAAGAATCAGAGTTTGTGGAAATGGAAGTATGATGGTTGAAATTAAACATTTAATGGTTTAAAGAGCAGGATGTGCTCAGCTAAGGGGAAAAATGGTAAATTGCATAATAGATCTAAATAAGTTGTCTAAAATGCAAGCAAGAATAGCGTGATCAGAAGTGTCAAATACTTCTTAAGGTACACAGAAAACAGATTAAGAAGGCCCACAACTTGTGTGGTTGAAGTCCCAGAAGAGTAGACTCAACAAAATGAATGAAGGACAATATTTAGAATAATAGCTAAGAATCTTCCAGATCAAGAATCAACAGGAGTACAACCTATACTGAGCCGGATAAATAAAGGGAAACTCATTTTAAACAAAAACTGCAGAACATCAAAGGCAAAAAACAACAACCAGAGAGAAAAGGTATGACCTCCAAAGCAACAACTTTTAGATATAAATCATTTCTCATCTGCAAAGATGCAAGTCTGAAGAAAGTGAGAAGTCTTCAAGTGATGGGCAAAATAGATGTTCTTCTAATGTGGGGACACCAGTAAAAGCTCTAGGGTACAAGGTAGAAGTAGAAGTATCTACGATTTTTAGATAAACAGAACCAAAAGTATGTTTGATCACTGTTGAAAGATCTTCTACACAGGGATTGCACGCTTTTCCTTAAGGAGCCAGATAGGAAGTATTTCAGCTCGCAGGCCATCCAGTCTCTGTGGCAAGAATTCACCTCTAGTGTACCAGTGCAAGTGCAATGAAGCTGTCATTATGCTCTCGATGGATAACACAGGGACATGTGGGAAAACTATCAGAAATGAGAAAAGTTGTCAGTGGCATATATGAAAATTATATTTGTATATATTATAAAACATTAGAAATCATAATTTTTAAAGAAGGCACCATTTATACTAGCAAAAGAAAGGTAAAGTATAGAGAGTAAGTCTAAAAAGGATGTCCGAGACTTAGTTGGAGACAAGAACCTTAACGATAAGTCTGTTCTAAACTATAGAGAGAAGAGCAAAGGCCCAAGAATATTAAAGACCTTTCTAAAGAAGAAAAATAAGATGTAAGACATAATAATTAAAACAGTTTTATTGTTGCGGACAAGGATAAATTGATAAACGCACTAAAACAGCTGCAAGACAGATCAATACATATATGGCCACTTGAAATCCAAAAGAGATGACATTGCAGAGTAATGGAAAAAGAATGGACAAGAAACCAAATTGGGTCCCTACCTCATACCATTCAAAATCATTGATTCCAGCAGTGGATAAATGGGTTTTTTTAATGTAGCGTTTTTACACGATGGACTACTATTTAGACTTAAACAAAAACCAGGAAATTCTGTCATTTGTGACAACATGGATGAACCCGGAAGGCATTGTGTTAAGTGAGATAAGCCATCCACAGAGGGACATCTGGAATATTAAAACGACAAACTCGTAGAAGGAGAGTAGAATGGTAATTTCATTCTACTTAGAGGATGGGGAGGGAGCAAGCACCAGGCTTTATCTGGGAAATAACACTCGAAGAGTTTCTTTTGGCAAAACATAGCTGAAAGTAGTTAGTGGCAGTGCAATTTATATGCCGGTTTACTAAATAGAAAACCAGGTCAAGAATAGGATAGTCAGCCGGGCTCGGTGGCTCAGCCTGTAATCCCGCGCCTTGGGAGGCTGAGGTGAGTGAATTGCCTGAGCCCGCGGGTTCAAGACCCACCTGGGCAACTTGGCGAGACCTCATCTCTACAATAAATCAAAAAATTAGCCGGGCGTGGTAGCGCGTGCCTGTAGTTCCAGTTACTTGGGAGGCTGAGGCGGAAGGATCGCTGGAGCCCAGCAGGTCGAGGCTGCGGTGGCCGGGAGCGGCCACTGCACTCCAGTCTGGGCGACAGAGTGAGACTCCAACTCAAAAAAAAAAAGAATAGGATAGTCAAAAAAAAAAAAAAAAGTCTTACAGCCAACTATCTTGCTATCTGGCTTACCTCTAACTTTTCTTCCTTGCTTCACATTTAGGATTGAATTAACTAAGAGGCAATTGCATCTAGAATGATGGCATTTTGAACTATTCAGCTGTTCTGTTTGAGGGTAGTTCACTTCTTAACATTTAGAATAAAAGAAAATTTCAAGTTACTATTTGAGCTGGGATATTAGTTTTAGACTAAATACCTATTTCTGTGCTGTCTATTGGTATTTTTTCAGCTAAAATTCTTCTCCTAATAGTTATAATGTCAGAATAAGATATGTTTTAAATGAGGTAAGCTTTTAAATGAAAATCAATAGTGTATTTTCCATAACACAAAATAGTTTTAAGAACTTCTTCAGATCTTTTTTCTAAAGGGAAACATTGTACAGGTCATGGAAAGTAATTTTAACTTTTTAACGCCCGATGGAGTAACAAAAGGGTGTGTCAGTTATAGCTGATAACAGATGGCCTGTGGAATGCTCACACTGAAATATATTCAATTATTAGAGTAGAAATGTATAGCAGAAAATGTTATACCTTAATTAGATTCATTAAAAAAAGTTATAGGATATATTGTTTACCTCTTACAGGTTCCTCTTCACTTCCCTTAAGCAAGAAATAGAGTTTTGATTCCTGAATATTTGCTTATCCTTTTCTTTATCACAAGCCACCTTTTCCTAACCTCATTTCCCTGATAGATACATACATGGGTACACATGCACAGCACGTACAGACGTCCACACTTGCCTTTGAACCTATGCTTATTTTCTACTTTTATGATGCCTGCTCCTGCCTTCCTGATGTACCTTGATTTTTATAGCAACTTTTGTCTCATAGCTGGCTCTTAATTGGCGTGACCATAAAATGACCATAATATGAGGCAACATGATGGAAAAAGACTAATTGGCTAGCTTTCAAATCTTACAATTTGCTGTCTCTCCCTACTTCTATTAGAATGAAAGAAGAATGAGAGAATGCAGATTCTAATTTGATATTTGGAGAGATGCATGCATCAGCATCTAGTATTGCATCTGACGTTTTATAGTTCAGTAGTAATAATTTGTGTTAATATATTTCAAGAACTGTGAAGAGTTTTAGAGTTTACCTACAAGGAGGCTAACAAGTTGACCTGCCACAGTTTCATGGATATTGGCAGAAAATAAGACTGTGGGATCAAACACAGAAGTTTATTATTCACAGCAATAGCATTAGTCAGATTAAATCATCTGACTGGGTTTCAGATCCCACATTCCCACCAGGCATTGTGAACACCTATATAGCTAGTGGCCTGTGTTACTGGAGAGAATCCTGAATTTAGGGAATCCCATTTTTTATAATAGACAGTAAGGTTGCCCCCATTGACCATTCTGGAAAGTAACAAATCCATTGGTTTATGAAGGAGACACTACCTATGTCTTCCAAAACTGTTCATTATGCATGTTGTCTTTGAAAAGATAGTTTGGAACAAAGGTTCCTGGTTAGTGTTTATATCTTTATACCTGGCTTAGTTTTGCACTTTTCTTCTTGAAAATCTCCAGTTTATTTCCAGTACCCTTAAAAGAAAGTCCAGGCCGGGCTCGGTGGCTCAACCTGTAATCCCAGTACTATTGGGAGGCCGAGGCAAGTGGATTACCTGAGCCTGCGGGTTTGAGACCAGCCCGGGCAACTTGACGAGACCTTGTCTCTAAAATAAGTCAAAAATTAGCTGGGCATGGTAGCACGCACCTGTAGTTCCGGCTACTTAGATGGCTGATGCTGAAGGATCACCAGAGCCCAGTGGGTCGATGCTGGGGTAGCTGTGAGTGTGCCACTGTACTCCAGCCTGGGCAAGGGAGTGGAGTGAGACTCCAACTCAAAAAAAGAAAGAAAGAAAGAAAGTCCAGCCTCCCTATCTTGTTAGAGGTCCTAACTGGTCAGGCCTCAACATACCTGCCTGAAATTGTCTTGCTCCTCTGTACTGCCCTTCTTTCTGTCTTCCAGGCCCACCGACACCTTTGCATGAGCACTTTTCTCTGTCTTTCTGATTCCTTCCCCAGATCATCACTTGGCTGGCTCCCTGGCCTTCAGGATTCAGCAATGGCACCTTGTCTAGCCACCTGCTGAACAGTAAGCCCCAAGAATTCTTTCGCTTCACTCTTTTACCTTGTTGCTGCTGCTGTTCCTTGTCTGTCTCTGTCCCTGCCCCACCCTACCACACAGAATGTAAGCTGTTTTAGCATGCACTCTCTTGTACCCCTGCTGTCCGCCTTCCTATGTCTTCCCCCTCACTGTCACCTCCCCTTCTCTCCGTCCTCCCCTTCTCCCCCATCTTGCCCTCTCTTCCTTACAGCATGCCATCTCGATAGTCTCAGTATTTATTGAATGAACAAATGGATGCATGAAGAGCTAATATGCCTTCTGTGCTTTTTGTTTCTCCCTTTTTCCTTGTACTTTTATTGTTTGGTCAAAAATATTATACTTTATTATATGATTTCAGATGAAGAAACAGTACTATCACCAAAGTTAAAAAAAATAATAATAAGAGTAGTGCAGTAAAGAAGAAAAGCCTCCCCTGAAAATACCATAAGCCTCCCACTTGTTATAGTTTAATGACACACTTTTCTATTTAATACCACACTGTTTCTATTTAATACACTCTTTTCTATTCAATATTTGATAAACTAGCAATTTGATACCTGTTTAGTTTTACTGGCACTTAATGTACTTAGAAAAATTCATATGTACCTGTGAATTCTCACAAATGCCACATTTCTTGATTTGTATGTCTAAAATAATTAAATAACTAATTGCATATTTATTGAGATATTCTTGTGATTAGCATGTTTATCAATTTCGATCAATAGCCAGAAGACCTGGTTCAAAATGCATATATATGTATTTTGTGGGGAGGAGAGTGGGCAGGATCTGTTGTCCTGGCTAGAATGTGTGGTACAATCTTCATTCACTGTAACCTCAAGTTCCTGGGCTAAAGTGATCCTGCCTCAGCCTCCTGAGTAATTAGTACTACAGCACATGCCACCACACCTAGCTAATTAAAAAAAAAATTATAGAGACAGTATCTCGCTATATTGCCCAGGCTGATTTTGAACTCCTGGCCTCAAGCAATCCTCCCACTTCAGTCTCCTAAAGTGCTGGGATTACTACAGGCGTGAGCCATGGGACCTTGCCTCTCTTTAGTTATTTTTATGACACTGCTCTCTATGTGTGGAAAATGGGTAAATTGTTGTAATATAAAGTAATCATTACAAGCGTTCAGCTCTTTTCTGTCATTTTTTTTACTACTTATCTTTACCTGATAATGTACTTCGCAGAGGAGGTACGGGAGAGACTGATCCTATTGCTAGACACTCTTTTGGAAATGTATATGGGAAAACAGTTTTGATTTGTGAATTGAATGCTCTTTTATTTTTAGTTTCTGTTTCCCTTCTCTCTTTTAGTTAGCTAATTCAGCTAAGATGCAGGTGTTTTAACATTACATTTGTATTTATAGATAAATATTATACAGAATATAGATGCACAGTATTATTTTTACAATAAAAATATGTGCATACCTTTTAAAAGACTGTGTTACTAACATAAGAACTAAAAGTTTCCCAGTTGTTCTTGTACCTTCAGTATAATGTCGGGTTGGTAATTTCAATTTTTTTGTTTTAATCACTGTGGTTAAAATTGATCATTTTTCCCCTCCCCCAATTTTTTTTGTAATAGCAAGCAAGAAAGGAGAACATTAAAAAAAGAGAAGCAGAGGAAAAAGAAAAACGTGCCAGAATAGCTAAAGAATTAGCAGAGAAAGAAAGACTTGAACGCCAGCAAAAGAAAAAACACTTATTAGAAATGAAGACTGGTGAGTACTCTCAAATTTGCTGTTTATTCTATGTATAATTAAGATTTATACTGGTGACTTTATTAGCATATTGATGCTCTTGGTGTCACTTGTTTCTGTAACTAAGCCATAGAAGAGTTCTCTTTTTATGAGCTATTACCCCTTTCATTTACTAACAAGTGGGATCTTCCTTCCAATGTTTGTTACAGGTGATCTGGCCCTCTGGAGCATTTTTTGGTTGCGGTAGATTCACATTTCTTTGATTATTATTTTGATAACCAATCTGTAATAATGTTTGTCAATTAACAAATTAGCAGTGAGAAACACTGTGGGAAGTTCTGTAAGACCTGGTTTCTTCAAAAAATACTCAAGGGAGGTAAAAATGTAATGGCAGAGAAACATTGATTAAAACAGTCTAAAGAGACATATCAACCAATTGCAGTATATGGCATTTATGTCTATTCCAATGTCAACAGTAACTGTAGAAAAAAGTGGTCCAAAAAATTTGGATACTTTTTTTTCTCTTGTAGACATAACATTGTTGTCAATGTTTCAGAGTATCTTTTAGAGACTCATGCTGAAATTTTACAGAAACATAGGTATATATATTTTCAAAAACTAAAAGATACCACTAAGTTAGAAGCAAAAGAATTAAGTAAAATATAGCTACATTTTTGCTCCCTGAAAATTCTGGTTCTTCTGCCTCCAAGCCACTAAGGATTGTACAAGGCTTTAATTAAAATCCATCATCTTCACTGCTAAATCACCATAGTTTACAATTCAGGGCTGCAAATTCACATAGGGTTTCCTCAGGGAGAAAGAAAGATGCCTACTTTACCTTCTTTACTTTCACTTTTACGGGCATATTTTATGTTTAATAAAGCAAACTGAGTGCCTTAATGTTTTGTACTTGTTTCTTCCAGGGAAGAAAAATCATCTAAGCACAATTTCTCATTTGTGTTTGAAGTTCAGGGAATAGTCTTAGAAATAACTTAAAGTGCTAGCAAAAAAGGAGATCAGAAAGGTTTAGCATTGATTTTAAAAATATGATTCTGGAGATAATTTTAATTGATGTATTACTGTCTAATTTACAAAACATTCTGGTATTTGAACATAAGCTCCTTTAGTGTTGGCTAGAGTCATCTAGATGAATTACTAGATGGCGGATTGACTGTTTGTTTGTGGGTTTTGCTTGAGGCCTGATCACACAGAGCCTTTCAGGAATTTTCCATTACATTGGTTTGAAACCTAATTGGACACAAAAATGTTATTTTATTTTTTGAGTTGGAGTCTCACTCTGTCACTCAGGCTGGAATGCAGTGGCATGCTCATGGCCACCCAGCTTCAACCTGCTGGGTTCAGGCGATCCTTCAATAGCTGGAACCACAGGCGTGCACCACCATGTCTGGCTAATTTTTTGATATATGGTAGAGATGAGGTCTCACCACATTGCCCAGGCTGGTCTCAAGCCTCCACCTCCCAAAGTGCTGGAATTACAGGCATAAGCCACTGTATCCGGCGGACACAAAAATTTTAATAGAACTTCCAGTGTAATCTCAGTGTTGTTTTGATTTAAATTTATATTTTTCCTAAAGGAAATTTTGTTTTTAAGCATGAGTTTATTTTATTTTTCAAATTTAAAAATAATATTTTTGGATTATAGAAAACATTTAATAAGTATTATATCAAAAGATCATGATCCAAAGAATCACTGTTAATGTTTTGGTATGGTGTTCTTTCAGTTTTAAAATGTTCTGCTTTTTAACAGTAGCTATAATCCTAGTAAATATGCAACTTAGTGTCTTGCTTTATCTTGGTGAACTTTCTGAATGTTTCATGAGTCATTCATAATTTGTAACTCTTAATTTAATATCTAGGTCACTGAACACACTGGATATGCCATATCTAACTTAATTTGCATTAGTTAATACTGAACTTACAGAACAATAGTTATTTCTGACCTTTCAATATAATAAATATTTTTATTCACAAAGAGATGGAAAATGTTATACAGAATAGAATAGGATGATATTTTTAAGACTTTTGATGCATGTTGCCAAATTGATTTCTAAGAGTATTCTAATTTCCCCAACTTTCAAAACTGGATTATGATTGTGCCTTGGTTGAGTATTCTTATTTTTAAGATTTTTGCTAATTTAATAGATTAAAAAGGTATGTTTCATTATCTTAATTTGTATTTCTTTGAGTGCCACTGAAGTCAGACATTGTGTTAGCGTTTATTGTTTGATTTTTATTTCCTCCATTGTGAATTGTATCACTTTAGTCTTTTACTGATTGATTTATACAAGTTAGTTTATTATGCGTTAGTATTTACCTTTTAAACATGCTTTCCCAATTTGGCTATTTATTTTTAGATCTTGAAATATTTAAAGGTGTTTCATTTTTTTATCTGTAATGTTTTATTTTAATATTTGTCTTTGTGATTTTTTCTATCACCCTTAATTTAGAAGTAAGTCATCCTTTCAGAAATTGTATCAGCTTCAATTTTTTTCTAGTTTTAGTTATTCACAATACAACTCTGCTTCACTTATTTCTAATTATTTTTTAATTATTTCTATATTTTATATATCGGTTTTATTATATTAGGTTTGTTTCTGAATTTTACCAAAACAATTCTAATATTTAGTTATCAGTTGTGGTTAATAGTTCATTTATGTTGTTTTAAGATAGGTAATTTTATGTTTAGGACATTAACTTCTATTCTTTTTTTTTGAGTTGGAGTCTCACTCTGTCGCCCAGACTGGAGTGCAGTGGCCGCTCCCGGCCACCGCAGCCTTGACCTGCTGGGCTCCGGTGATCCTTCCGCCTCAGCCTTCCAAGTAGATGGAACTACAGGCGCCTGCTACCATGCCCAACTAATTTTTGATTTACTGTAGAGATGAGGTCTTGCCAAGTTGCCCAGGCGGGTCTCAAACTCACCTCAGCCTCCCAAAGTGCAGAATTACAGGCTGAGCCACTGAGCCCGGCTCACACATTTATCTTAGTCAACTAAAAGAGGACCTAGGATATAAACCTCAAAAATAATTTGGTGAATAAACAAATTAATCACTATATTAGGTCAACCTGATCATAGTAGCATTTTAAGAAAATTACACCAACTGAAGCTTGAAAAATAATTTGGAAGGGTTAAGTGTAGATGTAGAAAAAAGGAAATATTTTGAGGTCTAATAAAAAAAAAATTAAAACAGACTAGGGAGATGAAGGCAGAAATGAAGAAAAGTAAATTAGTTTAAGGTATTTTTAAAGTAAAATCATCAGGCTCTAGATTAATTACAGTAATGTGCTAGACCTGGCTCCCACTGGCTTTCAAGAGCTGATTGTTAAATTTTCAGAGATTTTGTCAGTTGGTTGTTAAACAGTGTCAAAAATTAAATTATATACACTTACAATTAAATAAATTATATCAAAACAAAGGTAATAAATACTCCAAAGTCATTACTTCCTAATTATTTTACTACATTTTGCCATTAGCTATGCTCTTGAGGTTATTTATGTCTACTGTGTCTCTGTGTTGAAATACTATATGCTGGTGTGTTACTGTGCAAATCTTTCCAATCCACATTCAGTTATGAAATCAGCCATGGTGGGAGGATTTATTCCTTGGTAATTGTCAAATGCCACAAATCAGGGATTGATTTATTGTATTGTTGGTTTTCTAGACTTAAGAAAGTGATAGAGAAAATGTCAGTGAGATTCAGATTAAATTTTAAAATGTGTAATGTCTGTAGATGTCTCCTTGTTAATATCACATAAAATTGAGAAAATATTCTTCCAGTATGTGAAAACAATTATTTGACTCAGCAAATAAGTTATTTACATCATGGAAAAAACAATAAAATTTCAACATACCTCCTTGTTGTTTCACTCTTGTCTTACTCTTCAATATAAAGGAAACTATCAACCAAGATACATGTCAAAGATATTCTCATTTATTAGTTGCAACCATAAGTTGACTATGGATCCAAGAGTTTGGCAAAAAAAATGATGAAAGCATCTTGTGACAATCAATTGGCTATATGTAATTTACACTAAGTAGTGTATATTTTATTATTATTCATAAACTGTGTGCTATATATCTTTTATATCAATATAATCTATGATAAGTATAAATATATATGCATACATTTGAAAAGAAAACTTGCTAAACAGTATACTACTGGGAAAATGGGTTAAGAGAGAAGGAAGTGTCAAAGATGCTGCCAACTTCTGTCTTGTTAACTGCCTGAATGATGTTACTCTTTCCTGTGCTTAGGGAACATTAGACAAAGACTAACTTTGTTAGGTGGGGATAGGGAAGACAGTATCGCTGGTTAGATTGAGTGATATTGAGTTTGAAGAAACAAGCTATAAGGTCAGGTGAACAGTTGGATACACAGCTCTAGAGCTCAAAAGAGAACTTGACACTGGAGTCATCATTTGAAGAATTTAGTGTAAATAGTGGATTAATTATAGACTTAAGAGTGGATGAAGTTATTCTGAGTATTTCCTGCAAAATTGACTTCCGAAGCAGAGTTTGGAGTCATTTGAATAAAAGTGGTAAATGTTGGCTGTTCTTGTTTTGACTAACGAGTTAATAGTACAAATATCATCAGGGCTAAATAATATCATCTAAGAAGATTGGAGGTTTACATCAGGGATACAGACCAAAGACATGTTCTGTTTTATTATAGAAGGGCATCTTAGTTAAACAAAGAGTGTAAAAACTATAGACCACTGTTGAGGGACTATCGTAAGTGGGAGATTGTGGTGAGTGCCCTGTATAAGTGGACTTGAGTTATCGACCTACTAGTTACCAATAATTCTGAGCATTGTTAGTAGAATTATGCAATTACTAGTTAATATAAAATGTGGAGGGTCAGATCCTCAAAAGCAGGATTTTAAATATACATATATATATAGATGATAACTAGATAGATAGGTAGATTAAATAGAGAATTATTGACTTTGACTTCTAAAAAGATGGACAGATGTAGTTTTCCCTATTCCTCTAACTTAAGTATAGCTAAAAGTCCTGCCGTTATATATAAAATGAACATAGGCCTTTGAAAAGTAGAGAAAAGAAGGCACACCAGTTAGGGAACTTAGGACTCAAGGAATAAGACATAAGGGAATTTCCTGGATTTTTTTTTTGTGTCATATATCCCTGACTTGGAGCTGAAGAGGCTAGCAATCCAGAAATGCCAATAGGTATAGCGGGGGTAATCCATTCCAAACAGAAGTCAACTGTTCTTGTTAAAGGATTAGGAAAGGGCAGCCTAACAAGACAGAAAAATTTTAGAAAATAACTTCTCTATTCCAGCCAAACAGAAAAAAAATGTGGTCTCACCCCACCATACCAGCGAAGACCAAGTGGGGAGCCTAGATGCCCACCCTTCTGAGATTGTAATGAGGCTCCCTAACACTACCGCTGGGGTGTTATCAGAGAAGGCTGAGGAGGGAGCCCCAGACTTTCAATGTCTAGATTTCAGATAAGAAACATCCAGAATACCAAGAACCAGGAAGATCTAAATCTAGGAAGATAATAGATGCTAATACCAAGATGACAGAGGCATTAGAATTATTAACCATTTTGAAGCAGTCATTCTACAGTAACTAAAATAGCATGGTAATGGTGCAAAAAGAGACACATAGTCCAATAGAAAAGAAGAGAGAACCCAGAGATAAGGCTGCATACTTACAATTAACTAATCTTCCACAAAGTTGACAAAAACTGGAGAAAGGACACCTATTTAATAAATTGTTCTGGAAAAATCGGCTAATCCTACACAGGAAAAATGAAACTAGATCCCCACCTCTAACTATATATGCAAATTAATTCAAGATGAATGAAAGACCTTAATGTAAGACCTCAAACTATAAAAGTCTTAGAAGAAAATCTAGGAAATACTCTTCTGGACATCGACCTAGGCAAAGAATTTATGACGAAGACTTCAAAAGCAAAAACAACAAAGACAAAAATTAACAATTGGGACCTAAGTAAACTAGAGAGCTTCTGCACAGCAAAGACAAACTATGCATCTAACAGAGGACGAATATCCAGAATCTACGAAGAACTTAAGAGAAAAGAAAAAAATATCATTAAAAAATGGGCAAAGGCCGGGCTCGGTGGCTCAGCCAGTAATCCC
>CAUYQG010111304.1:0-20483 GCA_963574415.1 Tarsius wallacei | reverse complement strand
TTTAGATGTAGAATTTAAGTGAGTAAAACAGATTTTATCTAACAACCGAAACTACCTTTAGGCCTGAAAAACATCACCAAGAAGCTTCTTCTAAGCTGTTTTTTCCTTAGAAATTAGATGTTCCAAATAGGAAGACAATGAAGAAATTCAAACAACAGGAAACTACCAAAGGGGCTTGAAAGACCAGAAAGTTTTCAAGAAGAAACTCCTCGTCCATGAGAAAAGAAACATCTGCCAGATGCTTTGGGAAGGGTCCCCAGGTGCACATTCTTCCACACAAAGACTGCTCCAAAGCCCTGGGCCAGCAACTGTTATTCTGGCCCCCAGAGACTTTGTTATGGAGATAACCTGTTTCCCTGGATAATTTGAATAAGGAAGTTAAGTTTGTAAAGAGTTAAATTTGTTAGAAAGATCATAATATGTATTAGTTAATTTGGGATATGAGTTCTGATTTAAAGGTGGTTAATGAGAAGCTTTATCGTTTTATAATTTTGAGATTTTATATTGGCAGGTTGCAGGGACTCCTTTTTACAGGGTAACGTCATCATGTTGGGACTATGTTGTTTTGGGTGTAAATAGTCTCCACCCTTAGAACATTGGCTAAGCACGGAAGAGAATACTTAAACTTAAGCACCATTTTAACAACACAAAAAGAAACCATGTAATTTGTTGTAAGTGATTTGTTTTGTAATGATGATTTTAACTTGCTCCGTGGCAGCAACTTGCAGGGGATTATTTCCCTTGTAGAGGGAAATATAAGCTCACAACTACCCGCAATAAAATGGCATCTGCACCCTTTTAACAGGTGTCCAAGTCTTTCTCTCTCCCCCCTTTTTTCTTCCCCTCAAATGCCGATGCTGTCTCCATCTTTTGGGGTACCCCTTGGATTTTGTGGGAGCAGGACTCCGGCATGGCAAGCAATTCCTGATCAAAGTGCCCATGCCATAAGAAATAAGATAGACAAGTGAGATCCCATCAAACGGACAAGCTTCTGCAAAGCCAAAGAAATCATCAAGAGAGTGGGGAGATAGCTTACTGACTGGGAGAAAAAATCTTTGCCAACTGTATATCTGACAAAGGCCAAACTTCTAGGTTCTACAAGGAACTCAAACGCACTGAAAAGAAAAAAACAAACAATTCCATTACAAAGTGGGCAAAAGATATGAATAGACACTTCTTAAAAGAAGGCATACAAGTAGCCAACAGATATGAGAAAAAAAATCTCAGCTTTACTAGTCATCAAAGAAATGCAAATTAAAACCATGCTGAGATACCACCTAACTCCAGTCAGGATGATCATCAATAACTCAAAAAACACAAACAGATGTGGAGGAAGGTGTGGGGAAAAGGGAACACTTTTACATTGTTGGTGGGAGTGTAAACTAGTACAACCTCTGCAGAAAATAGTTTGGCGATTCCTAAAAGATCTAAAAATCAACCTTCCATATGAACCTGCAACCTCCCTACTAGGAATATACCCAGAGGAACTCAAACCATTCTGTGAAAAAGATACCGTTTATTGCAGCATTATTCCCAATAGCAAAAACATGGAACCAACCATACTGCCCATCGGAAGAGGACTGAATAAAAAAAAGTGGTACATATACATGATGGAATGTTACACAACCATCATGAAGGACAAAATTATGAACTTCACAGCAACTTGGATGGACTTAGCATCTATAATACTAAGTGATCTATCACAGAAACAAAGAACTGAGTACCACATGTTCTCACTCATAAGTGAAACTTGAACAATTATTATGATATTATAAGAAAGGGATTGTCAGTAGTGGGAAACTGCCAGGGGAGGAGACACACCTCATCAACAAGGGTACATGCATAATGAGTATCTGTTTACCTCACCCTGAATTGTACCCCACATCTTTAAAATAACTATTAATTTTTTTTTTTTTGAGTTGGAGTCTCACTCTGTCACCCAGACTGGAGTGCAGGGGCCACTCCCGGCCCTGCAGCCTCGACCTGCTGGGCTCCGTTGATCCTTCTGCTTCAGCTTTCCAAGTAGCTGGAACTACAGGCACACACTACCATGCCCAGCTAATTTTTTGATTTATTGTAGAGATGAGGTCTCGCCAAGTTGCCCAGGAGGGTCTCGAACCTGCAGGCTCAGGCAATTTACTCACCTCGGCCTCCTAAAGCAAGGGATTACAGGCTGAGCTACGGAGCCTGGCTACTATTAAATTTTAAAAAGAGATAATTTCACATAAAATGCACACCTAATGCCAAAATAGGCCACTGAAATGCACCTTGGAAAATGGTAGTTCAATCTGAACAATTCAAAGGAAAATTGTCTTTATTCCTTTTCCTCTTGTGAAAGCCACAAGGTTTTTATTTTGGGAGGTTTTTTGTTTGCTTATTTTTGAGTTGGAGTCTCACTCTGTGACCCAGGCTGGAGTGCAGTGGCATGCACGCAGCCACCACAGCCTCAACATGCTGGGTTCTGGAGATCCCTTCACCTCAGGCTTCCAAATAGCTGGAACTACAGGCATGTGCCACCACACTTGGATAATTTTTTCATTTATTGTAGAGACGAGGTCTCAACAAGTTGTCTAAGCTGGTCTTGAGTTCCTGGGCTCAGGTAATCCTCTCGCCTCACCTTTCCAAAGCACTGGGATTACAGGAGTGAACCATTGTGCCCAGCCTGTGAAGGCCATAAGAAGGAAGTAGTTTCATGTCTCCATTTTCCCCCAGTATGATCCTGAATTTAAGTTCTTGGGAGTATTAATTTAGTTGATATGTTAACCATTTCCGAAGGCTGAATTTGTAATTTGTTTGTTGATAGTTCTAAGTACTTGAGAAGTTGAGACAGGAGGATTGCTTGAGCCCAGGAGTTCAAGGCTGCAGTGAACTATGAAAATGCCATTGCACTCCAACTGGGGCAACCAAGTTACACTTTATCTCAAAAAATAAAAAATAATAAATAAATAAGTGACATACACAGTTTTTAATCCTAACGGAAATCCATAACTTTTTAGTTACAACTCTGACATTCTTCTATTGTGATTGTATTAGTTTCCTATTTCTGCTATAACAACAATACTAGCATATTACCAGCTTAATGGCTTAAAACATACATGTTCATTGTCTTACAGTTCTAGTAGTCATAGACTAAAATGGATTTCCTTGGGCTAAAGTCAAGGTATCAGTAGAGCTGTCTTCCTTTTGGGGGCTCTAAGAAAGAATCTATTTTCTTGCCTTTTCCATCTTCTAGAGGCTACCTTCATTCCTTGGCTCATGGCGCCTTCCTCTACCTTCACAAAAGGCAATGGCCAAGTCGAGACTTTCTTCCATCATATCACCAACAGTGACTGACCTCTTGCCCTCTTTCACTTATAAACTCCTTTGTTACTACAATGGGCCCATCCCAACAATTCAGTATAATCTCCCCATGTCAGGATTCTTCATCACACTTGCAGAGTCTTTTGCCATATACAGTAGATAACATGTGTACCAGTACCAGGGAGAAGGACACAGACATTTTGGGGGGAAAGGGCACTATTCTGCCTACTGAAATGGTATTGAAGAATAAACAATTTTAAAGATTCTTAGTATTGTTATCAGTTTAATAATTCAGAAGTGAACTCTTGAAGAGGTTTCAAAGATTGATGAAGGTTATTTATTTGGGTGTGTCCTTACATGTCTCCACCACTATGTTGCTTAGTTATAACTCATCCAATTTCTTGAGGAAAGGGTAATATGTGTTGGATCTGAGGCAGGGATGACATGCATTCCCCTTGTCACTTTCACTTTGCCAATTTCCTATTTTACTTAATTATATAGAGACCTGGCATATTGCCCTTGAAAACTGGCTACTCCCTAGAATATTGCCAACTTGAGGTTAGATGAGAAAGATTAAGATATGGTTGCTAAACATACTGTGGCTTGATTGAAGGTGTATTATAGCATCCTCAGAGAATCATAAGAAAAAGTGTATTAAAAGAAAATTGTTGACTAGTGTGCCTGAGCATTTTTTCGTGTATCTGTTGGCTGTTCTATGTCTTCTTTTGAGAAGTGCCTATTCATGTATTTTGCCCACTTTGTAAAGGGGCTATTCATTTTTTCTTTTCGGCACATTTGAGTTCCTTTTAGATCCTAGATGTTAGACCTTTGTCAGATATACAGTTGGCAAATATTTTTTCCCAGTCCGTGAGCTGTCTCTCTGCTGTCTTGGTGGTTTCTTTGGCTTTGCAAAAACTTGTCAGTTTGATGAGGTCCCACTTATCCCATCATCAATTACTCAAAAAACAACAGATACAGGAGAGGATGAAGGAGAAAAGGACCACTTTTACACTGTTGGCGGGAGTGTAAAAAAGTACAACCTATGTGGAAGATAGTTTGGCAATTTCTGAAAGGTCTAAAAATTGACCTTCCATATGACCCTGCAATCCCCCTACTGGGAATATATCCAGGGGAACTCAAATCACTCTATGAAAAAGATACCTGCACACACATGTTTATTGCAGCATTGTTCACAATAGCAAAAACATGGAACCAACTGTGCTGCCCATCAAAAGAGGACTGGATAGAAAAAATGTGGTACATATACACAATGGAATATTATTATGCAGCCATAAAGAAGGACAAAATTATGAAATTCAAAGCAACTTGGATGGATTTAGAATCTATAATACTGAGTGATCTATCACAGAAACAAGGAACTGAGTATCACATGTTCTCACTCATAAGTGGACCTTGAACAATTATCATAATACTTTAAGAAAAGGACTGTCAGTAGTGGGAAATTACCAGGGAGTGAAGGGGGACTGGCAGTAGTGGGATTCTGCTGGGGGAGAGGAGGACATACCTCATCAACAGGAATACCTGCATAATGAACATTTGAATACTTAACCCTGAATTGTACCCTACATCTTTAAAATAAAATAAAAAAATTTTAAAGAAAATTGTATTGGGGTTTTGTTTAAAATAAACTCACCCCACCCTGCTTTGCTCTAGCATGGTGATTCTCTTCCTTCTGGTCACTGTTGTATTTCAATCTATTTGCAACACCGTACTCAGATCAGACAAGGCAATGAGGCAAGCAGCTGCCCCCCGTGTGTTAGAAATGCCCCATAGCTCAACCATGGAGAATTAGGACTTCATTTACCCTAGTTCCTCCACTCGCTTACCTGCCAACCCAGCTGCAGCCTAGCTCCTCCATCTAGAAACCTGGCAGCCACCCCAACTGGAAGCTACCTGCCAAGGCTTTTCTGAATACCAGCCAGGGAGGGAAGAAAAGGAGGGCAGAGGACTGAGGAGGGAGGGAAGAGAAAATGCAGATCTAATTGCATTGGCTTCCAGCCCCCTTTAGATCTCTATGTTTCCAGAAGGGATGACATACTTGTATTCAGCAGCTATCACTGATCTTGCTTGTAAAAGTCCTATTTAGATGTGATCATGCTTTGCCAAGGTTTGAGATGCTAGAATTACCCTAATCTTCTTCTTTACTTTGTAGTTATGCAAAACCAGGAACACCCCACTGGCTGGAATAATGATCTCCCAGGCAGAGGAGTAATGGGTTGATGCTCTTCTTATATGTCTCTTTATCCCTGTGCTGCCCATTAAAGCATAACATATACCTTATTCTCACCTTCATAATGAGCTACAATGAAACTTTTCCAAGATGAGAGCCTCTTGTTAATGTCAAATTTTACAGCCTTCCCACATGATAGTAGTTGTGCTTTTAGTACCAGCTGATTTTTAACATATATGATAAAAAGTACCTGAGCTTGGATTAATTTGTATTTTTTTAATCATAATGGTATCTAATCACATTTAAAAACCAGCGAGGACAGGGATGCTACAGTATTCTGTCAATATTAGTGGAATGAATACAGTGCTTGTGGCGAACAGTGCTTGTGGCGAGTATGGATTCATGGGCCTTTGCGCAGTAAGTAACTCTACACCCTGGGAGGAGGTGGCTTCCAGGAGGGGGCACCTCTGGAGACAAACAGGGCCCAAACTTGAGTGGTTTTGTGTGCACACGACCTAGGTCTGAGAGCAGCTCCAAGAGCTCTTTCCAAATATATATGTGCTTTCCAGGGGAGATCAGTGTTTCCAACAGTCCTCCTATCCCTCCTCCCCTTGCAGGAAACCACGTTGTTGAGATCCCTCCTTTCAAGGTTCAGAATCCTTCAAAACAAAACAAAGCAAACCTGTTGCCTGGGACTTCAGTTACACCGTTTTGGCTCATCTTACAAACCTCGCAAGGAAAAGTGACCTCATGGCAGCTGGAGGTAAGAAGAGAAGTTCTGTGGACAGAGAAGTAACCAGGACAGGCCACTCTGGGCCACAAAAGGGACCTCCTGAGGGGGGCATGGCTTCAAGTTCTCTGCTGTTCCACAAGCAAGTTGGGGACCAAATAAGAGGTGTATGAAGGAAGACCTGCTTAAAAAGAGCGGTGATAGGCCAGGTATGATTGCTCACACCTGTGATCCCAGCACTCCAGAAGGCCAAGGTGGGTGAATTGCTTGAGCCCAGGAGTTTGAGACCAGCCTAGGCAACATAGCCAGACCACATCTCTACAAAAATAAAAAGTTAGCCAGGTGTGGTGGAGCATACCTGCAGTCTCAGTTACTCTGGAGGCTGAGGAAAGAGGATTGCTTGAGCCCAGGAGTTCGAGGCTGCAGTGAGCCATGATCTTGCCACTGCATTCCAAAGTGGGTAACAGAGTGAGACGCTGACTCAAAACAAACAAACAAACAGAAAAACAGACAGGTGATAATTAAAGTATTTGGAAACCAGTAGGGCCTGGGTACCAGTGTATCAGAATGGACAGCTATCCAGAGCTCTTAAAAAAGGTCCTTGAAGCACACCTTTCTTCCCCGACCCCAAGGAGAAGACATTAACTCTTTGGTTGCTGGATCAAGGGAAGGTAAGGAGTTTTAAGGTGGCTGAAATGGTCATTCAGAGACTTGATGCAGAGGGAACTTAACAGTCAGTAAGGAGGCATTTCAATATTTAACAGCTGGAAGACCTATACCCCTGCATATTGGCAACTGAAATCTGTAATAAAGAATTCTGAAGCAGATCAGAGAAGGTTTGGGAGACATGAGGAGAAAATATTGATAGAATATCATGCCTTTGTTTTCTCTCAGTATTGCTACAACTAGTTATGACCTTAGGCTCTCTTCTCCTGAGGGAATGGGACTTCTAGACAAAGCATCTCTTCTCAGGGTGGAAAGGGAGACTACTATGTGCTGAGTACCTACTATGTGCCAATCCCGAGCTTGAAGTTTTATAACCATGTGAGGTTTTTTGTACATCTGTTGATGTATTTAATTATGTTTATGGTCTTACAGATGTTGAACCAACCCTGTATCCCAGGGATGAAGCCTACTTGGTCATGGTGGATGATTTTTGAGATGTATTTTTGGATCCAGTTTGTTCGAATCTTGTTGAGAATTTTAGCATCTATGTTCATCAAGGATATTGGCCTGTAGTTCTCTTTCTTTGTTGGATCTTTACCCGATTTGGGTATCAAGGTGATATTAGCTTCATAAAATGATTTGGGGAGAGTTCCAACTTTCTCAGTTCCCTGGAGTACTTTCAATAGTATGGTATCAGCTCCTCCTTGTATGTTTTGTAGAATTCTGCTGAAAAACCATCTGATCCAGGGATTTTTTTGTAGGTAGTTTTTGACATAGTCAATTTCCTGGGTTGTTATTGAGCTATTTCGGGTCTCAATTTCTTCTTGTTTCAACCTGGGGAGGTTGTGTGATGTCAGAAAGTCCTCTATTTCATTTAGGATTTCAAGTTTGTTTCCATACAAGTGTACATAGTAATCTCTGATAATCTTATGTATTTCTTTGAGGTCAGTTGTGACTTGATTTTTTGCATTTCTGACTATATTTATTTGGACTTTTTCTTTCTTTTTCTTAGTCAGTCTAGGGGTCCTTCTATCTTTTTTATCTTTTCAAACAACCAGATTTTGGTTTCATTGATTTTTTAAATTATATTTTTGTCTTCTATGTCCTGTATTTGGAATTTTATTTTGGTGATCTGGATTCTTCTGCTGAAATTAGGGTTTTAGTGGTCTTACTTTTCCAACTTTCTTTGGTGACTTGTTCGGCTGTTAACTTGTTAGCTTTCCATTTTCCTTATGTTTGTTCATAGAGATATGAATTCCCCTATTAGTACTGCTTTCATTGCATCCCAGAGATTTTGATAAGATTGTTCTTCATTTTCATTTGTATCCAGGAATCTTTTAATTTATGTTTTGATGTTCATGTTCACCCAGGAGTTGTTCAGCATCATGCTATTCAGTGTCCATGTCTTTGTGGGTTTGGGGGGAACTTTGTTGGTGTTGATATTTATTTTTATTTTACTGTGATCTAAGAAGGTGTATGGCAGTATTTTGATATTATGAAAGTTGTTTATGCTTGATTTATGGCTGAGAATGTAGTTGATCTTAGAATACGTCTTATGTGGTGATGAGTATAATGTATATTCTTTGGTTGTTTGGTAAAGTGTTCTGTAGGTATCTATTAAGTCCATCTCTTCAAGCGTCATGTTGAGGTTTCAGATATCCTGATTGATTGTTTGCCTTGATGACCTGTCTAGGATTGTGAGTGGGGCATTTAACTCACCAGCTATGATAGTGTTAGAGTTTATATCTTTTTTTAGCTTACCTAGAAGCTGCTCTATGAAAGTTGAAGCTTCTATGTTGGGTGCATATATGTTAAAGACGGATTTTTTTGTTGATGGATTGAAACTTTTATCATCATGTAGTGACCTTCCTTATCTTTTTTTAGTTTTTGATAGCTTAAAGGATATTTTGTCTGATATTAAGATCACAACTCCTGCTTTCTTTTGTGTTCTGTTCATCTGAGAATTTGTTTTCCATCCTCTTACTTTTAGTCTGCGAGTGTACTTTCTGATGAGGTGAGTCTCCTGGAGACAGCATATTGTTGCATCATGATATTTTATCCAATTTACCATTCTATGTCTTTTCAGTGGTGCATTTAATCCATTCACACTCAGGCTAATTATTGAGATGTGAGGATTTATCCCTGTTATGAGGTTCTTATGGAGTTTGCTGTTATTGCTTATGTTTGTTTGTTGGTTGGTTGGTTGTCTTATTTTGTTTTTTGGATTGATTTATGTGCAATTTCAACCATTTTCCTGTATTCTTGGGAAAGATGTGGTCATTCTTTTTTTTTTTTTTTCTTCTGTGTTTAATACTTTCTTAAGTGTTTCTTGTAGAGCTGGTCTGGAGGCAACATAAACTCTTAGGGATTGAATGTCTGGGAAGGATTTTAATTCTACATCATGGATGAAATTTAGCTCAGCTGGGTTGAAATTGTTTATCTTTGAGAATTTTGAAGATTGAATTTCAGTCTCTCCTAGACTTAAGTGTTTCTGTAGATAAGTCTGCTGCTATTCTAATTGGTCTTCCCTGGTTGGTTGTCTGACCTTTCTCCTTGCTGCATTTAGCATTTTTTCCTTTATACCTTCTTTGTGTAAGCGAATTACTACATGTCTAGGAGTTGGTCTTCTCATTTGTTGTCTTGCAAAGGTTCTCTGAATCTCTTGTGTTTGAATGTTCACATCTCTGATGAGATGAGGGAAGTTTTCTTGAATAATTTCATGGAATGTTTGTTCCAGGGTGATCTGCCTCAGGGACTCCAATTAATCTTAAGTTTGGCCTCTTTATATAATCACACATCTCTTGGAGGCTTTGTTCTGTATTTTAAAGCTTGTGTTCTATGTTTTTAATAGTTTGAGTTGGGTCCATATCTTGGTCCTCAAACTCTGAGATTCTTTCTTCTGCTTGGCTAATTCTGCTTTCCATGCTTATCAGTTTGTTATTTATTTCATTCAGTGTATTCTTTATTACTGTCATCTCAGTTATCAACTCCTTCATTCTTTCCTCTTGTCTCTTCTCATTTCTATTTATTCTCTCTATTAATATCTTGATATCTGGGTTTGTGGCTTGAGTCCAGTCATTCTGGGGGCTGTTCATTGTGAGTTCCAAAGTCTGTATTCTCAGTTGTTGTCCTCCCAGGGATCTGTATGGGACTTGTGTTCTTCCATTGATTCTCCTTTATTTGTAAAGGTTTTCCTCCCTCTTCTTTTTTCTCCCTTCTTTAATTCTATTGTTCAGTGATGGAAAATAGTTTTCACTTCTGTTTGCTCAATCCCCTATTTTTCTTTATGTAGATCCTCTGGATTTGTTTAATTTTGAAGCTTGACTAGAGCTGGAGGACTGGGATTTTTGCAATTTTGAGATTTGATTAAGGGAGGGGGGAGCTGTGGTTCAGAAGCTATCTGTAGATCACAGTATCTGCTGACAGGTGTATGGGCCCCCTGGAACCCACTTCCTGCTGCCTTACAATTTGTCCATGTGGTTGGGGGTATATGTTTGCCCTGTGAAAGCAAACGAGATAAGAAAAAGGAAAAGAATGGGGGAAGGGAGGAGTAAAATGAAAGGGAGGTAAAGAGAGAGAAGAAGAAGAGGGATAACAGACAGTCACACCAACTAACACAGAAACAAATAAAAAGAAAAAAAAATACAATCATGTAAACAAACAAAACAAAACCTCTGTTGATGCATTGATGCATCTTCCCTCTAAAATATCCATATGCAAATGGAAAATCTAAAAAACAATAAAATAACAAAAATGAAGCAAGTATAAAAACGTAAACAAAAACAGAAAGAGAGAAAAAAAAAAAGCTCCCTCTGTGGCCATTTCTGTACCTTCAGGTTTCTTTCCCAAGCACTTCTGCCACTTTTGGCTGCACCACATTAGTCAGTGGCTATGGTCTCCAGCCCATCCCCTCTGCTCTCAGTACAGGTCGACAGGGTTGCTCTCAGTGTAGGTCAGATGCCCCACAGACTGCTGGGAGGAGGGTGAATCAGATCCAGACTCACCTGCTTAGTCTGCTGTTGTTGCTGCGGCTGCTGCCAAGTCTTCCACTCAGATCAGAGGTATCTGTGCCTGGTCCAGCGTCAGGGAGTAGTGTCTATCTCTCGGTGTCTAATGGTTGATCCCAGAGGGGTACGGAGATAGTCTCTGGGTCTCAGGTTGGAGTCTAGACAGAGTTGGGTGGGGCAAGGTAGGTCTCTGCCCAGTCCTGGGACAGCGAAAGTGGTGGCCATTGGTGTCTGTTCAACAGCAGGACTCTGTTCCAGATTTCCACACAGTGTCTTCTCTGTGGTTCCTGCAGCTAACACCCCAGCCTGCTGTCATAGGTGGTGGTGTGGGCCAGGTGCCAGGTGTTGTGGAGCAGCTCATCTCTATTGCCTCCTCCCAAGAGACTCCTGAGAATGGCAAATGATCCTGCACACCTGGGGCTCCAATCTCAGGGCAGTGATGGGTTGCAGTCACCTCTGGAGAGGAGCCCCAGATGCTTGAACCCAACTCTCCCCTCAGACAAACTTTCACTCACCCATTGGTACACACCCACTCACACAGAAAGTCTATATGGATACTCACTTTTGCAGAGACTCTCATGCTCTGACAAGTTCTGTCACCCTCTTTCCCGTCTCCCTCCCAGATCTCTATATTTCCACTCAGTGTTTAATAAATTCTTCCTGGTGGGTGACTGTCTACTAAGTACCAAGAAGGATACAGATCAACAAAAGAGAAAGATAAACAAAAGATCAAAATAAAGAAAGGTGCAAGAAAGAAAGAAAGAAAACCAGAAATTCTTCAACATTTGAAGAATTAGCATTGTGGAAGGAATACTAAAAAATTCTGTGCTCCTAGCATTAGAATTGATCTGTCAATCTTTCTTATGATTTTGATACCACTAATCTAATGTATAAATAGTTGTTATTTATCTTGCCAAAGAAATATATACTGGAACTATCCACTAATAAGATTTTTCACTAGCATGGTTCTTAGACAAGGCTAGATCCTATAATACCAGTTTTTTTAAAGTTTAATTTCTAATAATGTTCTACTTTTCTTTTTAAAAGCACCTCTGTATATTGAATACTGCAGTTAGTTGCAAGTTATGCACCTTCGTAGTCTGACCTATAACATGATGTGAGAATTTCTTCAGGGACTCTTGGGTAATATTTCTATGTTGACTTTTTCCCTGACTTCTTTATTACCTGGATAATAATGTGCAACGCCCAAATTTAAAAAGGTGCCAAAGTATCATGCTAATTAAATATTATTAAGAAGGTGGTGATATTAATGGGAAAAGGTTTCTGAATTAAGCACATAAAACAATTTCATAATTTAAATAGTTTGCCTAATGTAATGATAAGCATAGTGTATGGAACAAAATCAGATGTTTGATTTAAACATCAATATAATATATCTTTCTTCCCATTTAAGTACAATAATTGGTGTTTTGTTCTTGAAAGATATTTGTGAAGAACAGAAGCTTGGGTTCTTTGTGTTGAATTGCTATATTTAAGTGATTCTGTGAACAAAAACAAAATTGAAACAAAGAAAGCTTTAGGAACCAGAGAGAAGATACTAGGTTAGGGTTAGAGACTAGAACTGGAATTGAGGGGCAGCAGGTGAAATAAACATGAACTAAGGTTAAAAACCCAGTAGCTTAACATCAGAAAGAGAAGAGAAAATATAAGATTATAGAAGAAACAACAGAAGACAGAAAGCCAATCCTCAGATTAGAAAACCTGGTTTTTAAATAGTCGACCCCGTCTTGGTGGAGACACTTCTTCCTAGCTGCAGAGTTTATAGGGTAATAAAATTATTCTGACAAATCCTTTTCTCTCAAAACTCCCAGTAGCAAGTTATTCTTCATTCTTGAGTAATTCCTTAACAATTGCTCAATTATTGGTAACCATAGCATTTCTATCTCCTTTTAGATCATAAATGTATTATGATATGTCTAGGAAGGGTGTAAAGAGATTATGTAATTACAAAAAGATTCAAGTCAAAGAAAAGTGAAGACAATCAGGAGAGGCAGAAAAAACACACAAGTTACTCTGCTGAGCACTTTCCCCATATATGCTTCTGCATTCGCATGTACACTGTGTAACAGAGCCCGTCCCCAGTAACTCAAATGAGCAGTACATGCAGTAAAGATGGTCCAAGAACAGGTTGTTGAGGCTTACAATGAAATACTTTTTGTAAAAGGTGTAATAGCTGAGCCTCAGGAGAGCACACCTGTCCCCCATTGGTGACCATGAAGCCAGGTTTACATAACTGTACTCGTTAAGTCCTTATACTCTCTCCACATTTAACGTCCATGCTACTGAATGCCAGGTGCCCAGTCAGGGTCATGTTGCTGGCTGCACAGAAAGCCAATCACTGAGTCAATGAGTATTGCCAAGGAAGATTATTTATTTGGGTGACATCAGTCAAGGTGAATGTGAGATTGTTTCAAATCTGTCTCTTCCATTCCACTGAAGTAAGGAATTTATATAATGGGGCAGGAATGTAGAAAACAGTAACGAGGGAGGGGTAAGTAAGAGGAGTTGGAAAATAGGTGGGGTTTGGCATCTCATTGTCTAGATACAGTGTTCCGGTGAGTTTCAATTCCTTGATCCTATAGACCTGAGGTTCAATTTTTTGAAGAAGAACTCAGATAAGCCAAATGTATGTTTCAAGCTTTAAGGTGAGGAAGGTCAATTTCTATGATCATTCAAAAAAATTGTAACCATTGGTTCTATTGGGAAATTGGGCCAGTTTCATCTGCACATATGTATTTTCTCTATATATTTTGTATTAATTCAGTTTTGCTCTATGAACTTGTATTGTGTGTGCTACTTGAGATCATGGGTCTTTCAGCCTTGCCCACCATTGTATCCTCAGTGCCTGGCACACAGTGGGGGTGATGGTTAATTTTACGCATCAATTTGGCTATGCTTAAGTGTCCATGGTTAAACACCAGCATAGTATTTTTTTAAATGTCATTAACATTTAAATCAGCAGACTTTGAATAAAGCAGGCAACTCTTCATAATATGACTGGGCTTAGTCTGTTAAGATGAAGGCCTGAAGAATAAAAAACAAGGGACTCCAAGAATAAAGGAATTTGCCTCCAGACTCAACACTGCAACATCAACATTTCTTTGGGTCTCCAGCTTGCCAGGCTGCCTTGCAAATTTCAGACTTGCTAGCCCCACAATATTATCTTATTTATATGTGACTGGGGGGCGGGGGTACTGAAAAACCTGAAATGTATTTATAAACAATTGTGTATTTATTCTTACATGTTTAAACTTCAGTCACCTTCAAAGTATTCTCTGTTTGATGCAATACACCTACTGAGATGCTCTTTTCACTGCTCAAAACAGTTTTTGAACTTACCAATTTTGATTCCTTTTAGTGTTTCTGCTGTTTTTGTTTCACCTCTTCCATAACAGCCAAACATTTCCCTTTGAGGATTTTTTTCATCCGGGGAAACAAACAAAAAGAAAGTTGCTCCGGTCAAGATTGGGTAAAGTAGGGAGTGTGGGGCAGGGGAGTCATACCATTTTTGGTCAAAAACTGCTGAACATCAGCATAGTGTGGGCAGGTACAGTCATAAATCACCCATCATGAGATGGGCAAGCATGTTCAAGGAATCTCTAAAAAAACTTACTGAAGCTGAATGCAGCTTTTGACAACACTAACTGGTACACTGATGCTGATAGGTTCCTAGAACACTTATCTAGTGGGGAAAACCTGTACTACAAAAGGCCTGCCCTCCAAGAGATAATTTCAGTTTTGGGGGGTGCCCCTCATACACAGTATCTGTATCATAGTGATACTATCTCTCTCTATGGTACACTACCTAGAAGTGTATATTGGTTCTGCTTCTCTGAAGAACTCTGACTAATACAGTGGACACAATAAATATTTGTGAAACGAATGAATAGGAGGAAGAAAGGGGAATTGTCCCAGGAGTCTTGGGTCAGTATATTCTGCATTATGACAATATTTCATGATATTAATTGCCCAGAGAACTCATGGACATATACACTGTCTTTCATAGGTGGTCAAAAATAAATTAGTAGATTAAAAGACGTGTAGTGGAGACAAGCACTTTTTGTTTTGTTAACTCAGAAATGTTGAAGAAACAGTTTTTTCTAGAGCAGGAGCAACTTGGCTCCTGGCAGATAAGCCCACTCTAGCTTAGGTGGAGAATTACTTTCAAACTAGAATAGAATCCCACAGGCCATTCAAAGAGAAGAGCACATATTACAAGTAAGTGAGCTTGATGTTTTCAGATTGTAGTTTAAAAAGTTGAACTCAACATAAGAATAAAAATGGAGAAACAATGCCTTTACCTAATTTTATTAGCATATATTGAAAGCATCTTGGTTTAATGAAGTTGTTAGAATTCTCACGTATGTTGTAAATGCATACTTCATGGAATTTGGTAATGTTTTTTCATATGCCCCCCATTGCGTTACTGGGTTTACTCAAACACCATCCTCTGAAAATAAGTAAATTAGAGATTGAAGAATTTGTTTGAATAAAGAGAAAACTGATACTTAGCCCTTGTTGATTGTAAAGGAAGAAGTATGATTTGGGAAATTAAATAAGCCTGCACCTTAGGGGTTTAATGGTGCAGCTTAACGAAATCAGAAAGTGTGGGTTGCTCTACTCTGAGCTTACCTTACCCTTCTTTAATATGCAGGGATTTTCTATACATTTAATGAAGGTTGTCAATTTATTCCACTTTGTTAATAACATTATGATCATTTCTTTCTATTTGTATTACATATTTTAGTTTATCCTTTATTGCCTAACCTAGGGATTATTAAGCTGTTTTTTTGTTTTGTTTTGTTTTTATAATAAAACAGAAACACATGTTAGGCTTTGTGGACCATACAGTCTCTGTTTCAACTACTCAAATTTGCTGTTAAAAGTTGAAAACAGCCATAAAAAAAAATACATGAACAAATGGACACAGCCATGTTCCAATAAAACTTGATTTACAAAAACTGGAGCAGGCTGGGCTGGATTTGGTCTGTGAGCCATAATTTGTCAATCCCTGGTCTAACTTCTTGTGTCACTTTATTTTTTCTTCTAAATAGTTAGGTTTTGTCTTTTTCAATCAATTTAAGAACTTAACTCATTTACTTTTGTTTTCATAAGTGATGTCATTGTGTTTTATAGTTTCCACATTTTAATGTATGTGTATATTTTTCTTAGCTAGGTGTACAATGATTTATTTGCTTATTGCTCACTTGGCATTTAGAAAATAGTATATATTGTTTTTGATTTTATTGGTTGACATTTTCAGAAATGTTCTGTAACTTATTTATGTGTCATAATCATCAGGGAGTTGAAAAAATTCTGCATAATAAAAATAATTCTTACATTTTTAAATGGTTAAAAAAATCAACATAATACTATTTCATGACATGAATAAATTATATAAGATTCAAATTTCAGTGCTCATGGATGAAGTTTTACCAGAACCCAGCTACACTCATTTAAATATATATATATATATATATATATGTGTGTGTGTGTGTGTGTGTGTGTGTGTATATAGAGAGAGAGAGAGAGTGTGTGTCTATGGCTACTTTTAGCACTATACTGGCAGAGGTAAGTATTTATTTCAGCAGGACTGGATTGCAAAGCTAAAATATTTACTATCTCGAATTTACATTAAAAGTTTGTTGAACCCTTCTCTAAACTCTAGAATAAGAGGTTGGAAAATAATGTGAGAAGTGTACATTGGTTGCTGTTAGTTGATTCAGTACTGCAAGAAAGAAGTAGCATAGGTAAGAACCAGCCAGTTTGCAAGCAAGAACAAAAGGAATAAAAAGAACCCAAAACTTTGAGGACTTGCAGGATTAGAAGAAGCAACAGCTTCCTCACTCAATAAGTAAAATATGAAACTGGGAAGACTTTTGAGAGACAAGGGTTGATTAAAATTCAGTCTTAGGATCAAATGAAGTGTGTAGCCATCTTACCCATTGTTAAAACCTCTGAATGGATTATGGTGCCAAGGTCCAACCTGGGTAATAGTGCTGAAGAAATCTTTTCAGGTGAGCAAAATAACTCAAGGTGTTGCTCCCTCGTTGAAATCTGACAGGGCCAAAGAACCTGATTCAAGTCAGGAGTCAGGGAGAGAAGAAAACAGAGGAGGTGGAAGTGTGTGTGTGTGTGTGTCAGGGTGGAGATGTGAGTAGACAAAGAAATGCAGCAACTGTAGGAAGAATATACTGAAAAGGCTGCAGCTATGATATGACTATTGGTACTTGGAGTTGGCTGGGAACAAATAGATATGAAGCTAACGTTTTGAGAGACTTCTACTGCCTAAAGAGTCATCTGCCTAGACTAAAATAGACCGTAATTATTTGAGGCTAAAAATGACTGTTGAACTGCCAAAACATCTATGGGTATAGACCATATACAGGAAAAACTGCTTAGTCATTAAGGATGGCAGAGGCCCTAAATCCCATTTTAGGTGTGGCCAAGGAGGATATCTGAGATTGCATAACCACCCAGGTGGTGGAGAACAGACAAGACCAAACTTCCAGAAAGTGAAAGGCGGGCCAAATCAGAAACACTCCCCACTGCCACTGGTGCCTGGGAATTACCACAGTGTAGTCAGGCAAGTATATTGTATGTTTGCAGTATCCTCTTATTAAATGGGGGAATTTAGCACACGTTTAGTCTCTCTTTATCATCTTAGCTTCTGTTAACATATGTTGAGATTTTAGATCCAGGTTTCATTGTCAACTGAAAAAAACTTCACAATAGCTATAAATTTGAAAAGGAGCTGAGACTTGATTTCTTCTAAAGGATCACAGCCTGCAAGGTGGCTATCTTGAAGACTGAGAAGCATACCTTCAGTCAAGATCATAGATAGGCACTTTAAAGAAGGAGGGGTTAAGGTAGGAGCTTAAAGCCGAACAGGTTGGCTGAACATACATATTCAACAGCTTACAGCAGGTGCTATGATTATTCATGGAGGTGGTCCTGATACCACATATTAGATAACCATGCGCGTAACATAGGACCCACATTCACTTTGGGTTGGAGATTTAATATTCACATGTCTTAAAATTAGGCCCTATACTCAAAACGTCTTTTAAGGACAGAAGGCATAAAAGTGCACAACCTCTGTAAGCCGGCCAGAACTAGTTCAGGATTTGTGGTTTTATTAAGAGAAACTTACAGAAATGAACCTCTTGTCCAGTCAAAGTTGTAATTATGGCTGGTGAACAGAGAGGTCAGCCTCTGGCACTTGGTGATTTGCAACTGTTTTCCTACTGCTTATCACAAGACCAGTGCTTATTTAGCAGCTAGACAAAAAGAAAAACCTTGTAGTATAGTTAGAAGATAGTTTATTTTGGCCGGGGTTGGTGGCTCAGTCTGTAATCCCAGCACTTTGGGAGGCTGAGGCTGAGTGTATTGCCTGAACCTGCGGGTTGGAGACCAGCCCCGGCAGCTTGGCGTGACCTCATCTCTACAACAAAATTTAAAAATTACCTGGAAGTGGGAGTGCGCATCTGTAGTTTTGTCTACTTGGAAGGATCGCCGGAGCCCAGCAGATTGATGCTGGGTGGCCATGAGCGTGCCACTGCACTCCAGCCTGGGCAATGGACTGAGACTCCAAATCAAAAAAAAAAAAGAAGATAGATTATTTTTTAAGTGTGTGTTGGGGGAGGAGGTGCATGACTAAACCCTTACCTGGCGTGGCCTTAGACCCTACTTATAATTTAATGTCTTATTGTCACAGAATCTGTTCTCTGTCAACCTTTTGGCTTATATTTCAACATTAATGCGAATCAGTCCTTGTGTCTAAAACAGAAAAGGGGGATATAACAAGATATGTCTGAGCTCCCATCCCATCATGGCTGAGAACTATGTTTTCAAGGTTTTTCTGGGGTCGTCTTGGCCAACAAGGGTGGGGGTCCATTCAGTTGGTGGGGAGGCTTACGATTTTATTTTTAGTTTGTTATTTTTTAAAATCATCATTATGTAACTTGTTTTTTTAGAAGATAACATTGACCCTTGTGTTCTGTATTATACTCAGAACTGAAATAATTATTAGACATTTCTATGTCTGCTTGGCTTCAAGAACAATTCCAGCCTTCTGTCATAATATCTTTATTTTCAAGATCTTAATTTTCTTTGTTATTTTTAATAATATTTTCAAGAAAAATGAAGAGACTGTGACTGAGCAACTGTGTTGTTTCTGGCACAAGATGTTACTCTTCAGATTTCTGGGATTTTAATCTCCACACTCAGTGATTCAGTTTGCAGCCATGGATCATACAGCTTAACACATCTGTTTCATTTCCTGAGGATGAAAGGATTAAAACTTTTTGACTTCTGAAAGATTTTGTACAAAGCATTATCTGTTTTCAAAATTATAATACACATGCAATTATTTTTATTTGAAATAGACACCATCAAAGTTTCAGGATAAGCACATGGCAAGAGACATATTTAAAAAGTGCTTTCCATTCACATTAAACTCCTCCAGGATATTTGGGTTCAGTGGAACTTGATCATTTAGTCATATGCATTGTGAGCTTCCATTGGTGTGAGCTTTGTGGTAGGTGTAGTGTGTGTAGAAGCTGATAGAGTAAGGGGCAGTGCTAGCATCTGGCTGTGACTAAGGAAGTATTGCTCTCTAGGTCTTTGCTTCACCTAAACAGGACGCTGACCCGATTGTCTGGTATCTACCATCTCTATATGTACATGCAATTTCCCCAGAGTGAGAAGTAAAGTCTGTCACTTTTCTAAAATCTCTGTACTTTGACATTCTTGGGTGAATTCATTTCCCATGGACATCAAATGGGTTCAGAAGTAGTCTTTTTGCCACAGGACTGTAGCTGTTTTAGGGCAGTGCTTCTCAAAGTATACTCCCCAGATAGCAGCTATAGAAGCAGCACCTTGGAACTGTAGAAATGCAAATTCTTGGGCCCTACTCCAGACCTGCCAAATCATAATCTCTGGGGGTACAATGCAGTAATCTGCTTTTTGTTTTTTGTTTTTAATTTTTTTATTATGATAATATGGGGTACAGTTTGGGGTTAGGTATACAAAATTGCTTTGTTCAGGCACCCTTGATGATAAGAGGTGTCTCCCCATCCCCAGAAAGATATTTATCACCATTAATCCCATCGCCCCCCCATAGCTTCCCACCCCTGTCAGTCATTTCTTGTGGTAGTATGTTGGATGATCAAGGTCTACTATATGAGTGAGAACATGTGATACTTAGTTTTTTGTTTCTGTGAGAGGTCACTCAGTATTATGGACTCTAGTTCCATCCAGGTTGCTGCGAAATTCATGATTCGTTCTTTCTTATGGCTGTGTAGTATTCCATTGTGTATATATACCACATTTTTTTAATCCAGTCCTCTTTTGATGGAGAGCATGGTTGCTTCCAGGTTCTTGCTATTGTGAACAATGCTGCGATAAACATACGTGTGCAGGTATCTTTTTTATAGAGTGATTTGTGTTCTTCAGGGTATATTCCCAGTAGGGGGACTGTGGGGTCATATGGGAGGTTGGTGTTTAGAGCTTTTAGGAATCGCCAAACTGCTTTCCAAAGAGGTTGCTCTAGTTTACACTCCCACCA
>CAUYQG010111303.1:0-16783 GCA_963574415.1 Tarsius wallacei | reverse complement strand
TTTGTATTAGTTTGACTGGGCTGGAGATGCCCAGATAGCTGGTGAAATATTTATGAATGGACCTGTGTTTCCAGATGAGATTAGCATTTGAATCTGTAGACTGAAGCTCTCCCTTGCCAATATGGGATTGGGGGGCATCATTCAGTCCATCGAGGGCAACTTTACTCTCTGTGTCAACAGCCACTTTTCAAGTGTCTTTTTTGAGGGGTATTTGGGCAGCAGCCCAAAGAGACATTCCATAACTGCCAAAGACACACTGCTAACCCTACAGCTATATGCTACAAAGAAAGAGGCCTAACACCTGGTTTGCTTCTTCGGATATAGTACATCATATGCAGGCATCTTATTCAAATACCTGTGATACTTCACACACAGCCAAACAAATTTAAATAATGCTTTCTGCAGTTAGAAGCCCCGTCTGTCTAGGGAAGCTGTCTAAGGAGCACTAACACAATTTCTATTCTTGGTCCCCTTATCTCCTTCAGACTCTGAGAAATTACATGTATTCATGACTGATTGCCTTGGTTAACTTTGTGCTGCTATTATAGAATACTTGAGACTGGATAATTTATGAAGAACAGGAATGTATTGGCTTACAGCTGTGGAGGCTGAGAAGTCCAAGATCAAGGGGTTGACATCTGGTGAGGGCCTTCTTGCTGCATCATCACAGAGAGGAAGGCGAGAAGGAGAAAGACAGAGAGAGAGAGAGAGAGAGAGAGAAGTGAACTCTCCCTTTTATAAAAATCCACTCATATGATGAAGAACCACTTCTATGACCTCTGACAACAGCATTAATTCATTCATGAGAGTATAGCCCTTGTGGCCTAATCACCTCTCATTAGGCCAACCTTCCAACACTGTTGCATTGAGGATTAATTTTATGACACATTCAAACTACAACACTGATCTGAAAGATTATTGAAAGTTTTGGCAATGAGATTCTGCTAATATTTTCTCGTTTTTAAATCTTTGCACTTTGAGGCCTCCCTCCATTGCTGAATATTTCAACCCTGTTCTGAGCTCTAACTAGGACAGATTGTGTCACTAAAGAAAAAAATGTCACTCTGACAACCCATCTCATTCTCTGAACTAAAGTCCTTTGAGGTGGGGAAATGCCAAGAAAATTTCGTTATAAAATGGAAATTGTACATCCAACTGAAGGTCAAACCTGGTCCTCAATTCCTTAGCCGAATTCATGAGCAAGAGGCTGTTCATCCAACAAGTATTTTAAAGGTAACACCTGATGGCTTACTGGAGTTGCTGATTGAGTGCGAGCTTCAAATGTGAGATTTATCTCCTGACAAGAAGGACTTGTTCATCAATAGTATAGCCTGTCTCCAAGACAGACAAGTCCTACAGAGTACTGCACTGGCTGCTCTAGAAAATGGGTGGAACTTCATGTGATGCTCCTGGACTGAAATTGTCTGAAATATACCTCTAGATAGGTTCATGAGTTGCTATTAGATACCTTGCTATGTAATCAAGCCACTACATCACTCACAACTAAACTATTAAGAGCATCAACATATAAGATGTCCCTATGATAACAAATACAACAACTCAACCGTGAGCCTGATCTCTGTACATGTCCATAACAAGAGTTCACATCCTGAAGAAAATATTGGGATGAAAAATCTACCAGACCCAAGCAGCTCTCTTATCCATGGTGACCTGCTGAATTTATGCCCAACCCCAACAAAGTCACAAAACCACCATGAAGGATGATGGGTACCCAAATAAAAAACTCATTTGACACATGGAAAAATTCTGATGCTTGCAAAGCCTGTAATACCAGATATATGAGCAAGAAATCCTAGTACACAACACATGTAGCAGTTAAGTCCTTAATGATCTGTATACTCTTAACTGGAATCATGAATGGAAAGGAAAACAGCAACCCCAATATTATGAGAATATTACCTAAGCAGTCAGGACCCACTATAAGCTCCTATATGAGAGTTTGAGATAAATACAGATAATGCCAAGAAGCTCTGGACCAGCTCACAACTGATGAATAAACTTCACAGGAGCCAGGGATAGGCATCCAGCAATGCAGAAGTGAAAACTCCATTGGGCATGTTAGACCCTAGAGTTCTATACCTAATCACCTTCCCCCTTTTTTAAAATCTTCACCTTGACCCTAGAGAGATGACTAGGAAGGTTAGGTTGCCTGGGTTGGGAACAGCTTCATGAACATAAATTTGGATGACGTCTGCCCCTGTGAAGTCATCTCATGGTAACTGCTACAAGGCAGATAACTCTGACATTTTATCTGTGTTGACTTTTTTTGCTTCCTATGCGGTCTTCTTCTGTGATGGGCATGTGGTTGTGGTATTAGAGCTCTGTAGAAGATTCCTTCTTCTTTGTAGTGACCCTCCTTGTTCTGTGAAGGTTGCCTGATAGCCTTTGGTGGTAGAATGATGACTCTCAGAGAAAAGAGCAGATGGTCTGGATCAACCCAGAGTTGGACTGAGTGTGAGTAGGGCTCAAAGGATGGCTCATGTTTCCTCCATTTATTCTAGGTATAGGTAGGGAATAAGGAACAGCCTTCTTGGGGTGTATTAGGCAATGGCCTATTGTGTAAGCTTATCTCAATGTCACCCCTAACTTGAACTTGAGGCAGGAGATTTAATTAACATTCTACTCTCTCAGACAATGGTGCAGGAGTAGCTCTTACCTAGCCATGCTACAATTGCTCACCTTAGCCTTAACAACTATACTCTTATCTCTTGCGCAGATGATGTCATTTGCCACATGATACACAGGGTCACCTTGTACCAGACTCAGACTGACACTCTATGAGCCCAGAACTGATTTCTCCTTGAGGTAGGAAGGCCCTTCCATGCCTTTCCCTTGGATGTGATATTGCTTGTTCCCTGAGGCTTACACATGACCCTTCGCAGTGACCCCAGGCCTGATGGCAGCAGCAACATCTTAGCCTCTGGTGCCAATATCAGGAATTTTCTGGGGAAGATAATGATGCAATTTTAACCATTTTACCTAGGTTTTCCTCCCAAGTGCATGGCACAAAAACTTCTAGTCATCTTAGGGAGATATTGTCAACAAGACAGTTAAGCCTCTTACTGTTAAAGAGATAAGCTTTGACTCTAGAGTTTAGTTGTTTTGAGAACCACTAGCTCTGTATTATTGAGTGGTTAGCCAGCATGTGCATATATAATGGCCAACACCTTCCATTGCCTCTAGATTAATATCTTTGACCAAGATGTTATTTATCTGCAAGAGCCAAATGGCTTTAGGTACCCCTCAACCTGATCCTTGGGATTTTCTTTCTCCTGGATAGACCTGAAATCCATGACTAAACATTCTGGGAGGTCCTCCAGTTTTCACAAAGAGCTTTTACCTGTGTACTCCCTGTGCATGAAATTAAAATCTCTTGGTGATATCAATAAATACTGACAACCTCACTGAAAATTTCTTGTTTCTCCATGCCATGGGCAGGCTTATATTTCATGAGTCACCAGAACCACATTGTGGATTCTTGCAGCAAGGCAAGCAAGACTGTTGAATGACACTAAAAGCTCAGGATGACTGGTAGTGGGAAGACTGGGACTGGGTTAACTCAGTTTCCCTTGGGTCTGGGTGACCTGTTTTCCAGCACCTGACTCTAGCTTCTCTCAAGGTTGCCAGGCTCTGAGTGCCTGAGTTTGCAGAGACAACTCCCTGCAGGACTGACTGTACATTCAAACTGCTTGGAGCTTATGCCTCAGTAGTTTATTATTTACCTACACGACTGTTAGCATATTTGTGTTATAAGAAGATGGAGGGGCTTACACATATTCGGTGACATTAGCTAGGCTCCCTCTATTTTCTCTAATGGAGAAGGAACAAACTACAAGAGACTGAACCATCTCTACCTTGGTTTCCAACAGACTCTTGTTCAACTTTTGCTCACAGAAATCTGGGAAAATTTTTATCAGTTCTTTCCCCCCCAAATTTATATAAAATTATAGCACAAAAAGGAACCTGAACTTTAGTAACACAGCTAGAATAATCCATCGTGGTGGGAGAAGAAGCTTAATTAAGTTGATTTTCTTTGGCAGTTGGTTGTTGCTGGTCTCATGGTGATGGAAGCTGCACATTTTTTTTCACGAGATCAAGAAGCTACTGAAGGTTTGGTTCTCCTGACAGCAACCCAACATAAACCACAGATGGGGGCTCTTCCCACTATTCCAAGATCTGAGTGGGACATGCTGTTGAAGGATGTACAATGTTTAGTGCACAACAGGCAAGCAGGAAGCTTATGTGCTCAGCGAGAGTAGCAGGGTTGTCCCAGAAGAGATGTTTCATTTTGAAGACGTGTGTTACCACCCTCTTGCTGAAAGCACTGGTATCCTTGTCGAAGCTTGCGAAGAATTGCGGTAGGTTTGACTCAATTCAAAGCTTTTTTTATTTTTATAATAATTTCACGAAGGCTTCTCACCAAGGGTACCCACACCAGAGTTTCCAGGAAATAATTTCTTAATGCAACTTTCCCAAATGGAGCAGGGTATTGTATGGGACCTATTAATTCTGCCTGTTGTTACTTGTATACTTAGAATTTCCCAGAGAGTCAAAGTAATTAGTCAGATCAAACCCTGGCAATTCTGAGTGAGTTTGACCCGATGGTTGTGGACCAATTTTACATGAAAGACGATGCATCAGTCCATTTTTGTGTTGTTATAAAGGAATACCTGAGACTGAGTGATTTATACAGAAAAAAGGTTTATTCGGCTCATGATTCTGCATGACATCAGCATCTGCTGCTGGTGAAGCTTCAGGAAGCTTACAGTCATGGGAAAAGGTGAAGCGGGTGACAAGAACAGAAGTGGGGGGATGTCTCAGACTCTTTTTAGTAACCAGATCTCACATGAACTCATTCCCATAGAGAGGGTACCAAGCCATTAAGAGGAATCCTCCCCCGTGGCCCAAACACCTTCCACTAGGTTTTGTCTCCAACATTGGGGATTGCATTTCAACATGATATTTGGAGGGAACAGCATCCAAGCTATATCACATGGTGCAAAGAATGTCACTTGTGAGAATTTGTGAACCAATACCAGATTCTGTCACTGATACTGCGCTTTTCAATCGGTGTGAGTATTTGATGAATGGAATGAAATTGGTTGGAACTTACTGGCCTATTCACCTCACTCCAGAACCAGAATTTTCTTATGTCAACTTTGAAACAAACTTACGTTAGACCTTCTATGATGACCTGATCAGAAAAGTTGTGGAAGTCTTCCTGCTAGGAAAATTTGTAACCGCCTTACTTGTTCATCAGAGTTCTAAGTATCCCACAGTGCTTTCTTTGTCCCAGAAGATTGAAGATTTTTAAAATGTCTTGATTGCCGGAGTGCTATGTTCAGTGATTATAATCTTGTTTTCACAAGTTTTTCTAAGCAGCAGCAACAACAGCAGAGTTGATGAACAAGAATAAAGAAAAAAATGCAAAAAGAGAACACCCGTAGAAACTGGTAGCTGCTTTATAGATGTTGATACTGAGGACCTTGCTTTTCATAACCACCACCTGGTAGTTGCAGAAAGCCCAAATGTAATGATAGTGTAGTCATTTTTAATTTTATGCATTATCATATCAAGGAGTTAGATATATTGCATGGATGCTGTCTTCTGTGTTTAGGTATTATCTGCCACTCTTGCTGTGAAACTGAAGTGCAAGTAGAAAAAACCTTGTACTATACGAAACTTTACAACACTTGTGAAAACAACTCAAATTGGTTTATGCACTGTGTAATATTTCTCCAGATACCACACAAAATTCCTCACAGATAGGACTTTTGTCCTCATTAGGTATTGGCTTCCAGGCCTGTTTTATTAAACTGCTGCCAGAATTTAGCATCTAATTACCTCCACTTTCTAGAACATATTCTATACTAATGTTATTGAGGCCAATTTCCTCACTTCTTTATACAGATTTTTTTTTTACAACAGCAGTTAAAGTTTATCTTCCACAAGCCGAGTCCTCTTAAGATTTCAGTTGACCAGGCTCGGTGGCTCAGCCTGTAATCCCAGCACTTTGGGAAGCCGAGGCCTGAGCCTGCGGGTTCAAGAGCAGCCCAGGCAACTTGGCAAGATCTCGTCTCTACGATAAATTTAAAAAAAAAATTAGCCAGGCGTAGTACTGGGCACCTGTAGTTCTGTCTTGGAAGGCTGAGGCAGAAGGTTTGCAGGTGCCCAGCAGGTCAACACTGGGGTGGCTGTGAGTATGCCACTGCATTCCAGCCTAGGGGACAGAGTGAGACTCTAACTCAAAAAACAAAACCAAAAAGGAGTTCAGTTAATCATTTTCCATATTGCTGTTTTAACATTATTGGTCTCTACATTTGTAGTCCTTTAACTGATTTGTTTCCTCACTGGGATGTTTCCCATGAGCCTCACAAATAAAGCAATGCACTGTTCAAAAAAAGATATTGAAGCAGAGAAGCAAAGTCCCTCCTGTAGACCCTGAGTGTGCTGCTGTGTGCCCTCTAGCTTTGCCTCTCTCCAAGGATGGTGAGAGAATGCGAGAAGAAAGGGCAGACTGGTCATGTGAGTTTCACCCAAAAGCACCTGTTCCTTGACCCATACCACATAATACTTGGGATTTGCCTTCATCCACATCACCACAGTATGCTTCCCTTTATTTTACTGCACTTTCTTTCCCTACTACCCATCTTCAAACATTCTCTGCCTAAATCCCAGGATTTAGCAGACAAGTATCTCGTATATAGATCTTTTCTGTCCTAAGGAGAGATTCCCTACCTTCCTTGCCTGGTTCTGTAACAGAATACCTGAAATATATAATTATCCTGCATCAACTACTGAGTCATCCTGGTCTTCCCACAATGACTGGACTGAATGTCATGTGCCAGTATCAATCTTCCCTACTTTTTCTACTGTTTGTTCTTTTGGAATTGCAATATAAAATGCATTGTTAGACAGTGGTGTGATGGGGGAAGTGGGACCAGTACTCTCACCAATCCCTAAGGCAATATGCACCCAGTAGAGAGAGCTGCCTGGTTCTCATGGGGCTGCTGATCCTGTGTCTCTGGCTCTTTGAGCAGAGAAGGAACATCTTTCAGGTGGGCTGGCTTTGCTGTTCTATACTGCGAAGATTAAGAAGACAAACAAGCACTTTTCCAAATATAGCTTCATGACTATTTTCGGCGGTTGGAGAATTGTATTCTGGAGACTATTTTTCTTTGTATCATGAATTTTCTCTTTTTCCTGCATCTTAACAGGCATTTTAAATGAAAGTTCAGCCTTTGTCAGGGGCTGCCATACTGACACCTGTAAAAGAGAAGATGGCCTCTTTCTAGCTTTTCACACGTACGTGTTTGATTTCCCAGATTATGCTGGAAACTTTTCAAGGGAAGGGACCATTGCATCTTTGATTCCCTTGCACAGAGTGTTTAATATGCATTGACTGATAATCTGATTGGCTATTTAATGGCCATTATTTGTGACGGAGTATGCTTTTCTAGAAGCTTGTCTAGTAAATCTGTAGCCTAAGTGCAATGAAGAAAATTTAAAGGTAGACTTTGGCACCAAAAGAGACCTTCTCCCAGTTCATCCCTCAGTCTTTAGATAACTTTTTATTATAACCAGCCAAACAATGAAAACATTTTCTAGAGAATTTTGGTTTTTCTTATTTGTTTCCTATATAAATCTCCATTTAACATTATATTGACATAAGTTCTATAGCAATGCCCTACTCTCCTAGTCTCTGAAAATTATTCATGTAATTAATTTCCCAACTGTACAGTTTAGAAAAATCTTGTTCTAGAAGCACATGGAATATCCGTGTTCCAGAGAGAAGGAATTTTATGGCATGCTCCTGTTAATTTGCCATGATTCAATTGAACATTGTGTAGGATTATGTTCTATTTAGGCAGCTGGTTCAAACTTTTTCAACTTTTGGAGAGCTAGCATAACTCCTGTTCCTCGATCAGGAGTAGTTCTATGCGAAGTTCTATTTCAATGTCGGTTGTTCCAGAGCTGTCAGAAAAATAGACATTTTTAGGGTTTAAAAATAAATATAATAAGTTCTCTTATTCAAAAAATGGAAGAACAGATTTTACACAACTGTTCCACCAAATTTATTGCGTGACATTGGCTTTGGAAAGTTTCAGTACCCAAAATAAAGCCATGGAAACTTTTGGGTAGGAAAACAAGGGCTAGAATGGAAAGTACTTCCTTTCCTTCCTTGTGTGAAGAGAGATAACATCAACCCTGTGTGCTGGCCAAGAGGAGTGCAAATGTACACAGTGTTTGTGGAATCCACATAGAACCCCCACTACCACAGAAACAACAACAGCAAAACGCCAAAACAAAACTCCCCCAAATCCCCATAACTTCTAGGAATGCGAGAACAATTTGTTTGCAAAGTTTTCTATGGCAGTTCACCAAGTTTATCAAGAATGACCGCAATTAGCAGTCAGACTCCCTCACCTACTATTACTATTTAAATCATTAGACCAGTGTTTTCTAAAGAATATTCCAGACATTACTGGCTCTTAAGGATAGGTATTATTTGAACAAAGGGGTTCAGGGTGAAAAAAAAGAAGTTCAAGAAATGGTGGCTTAAACAAGACTTTATAGATTTATTGATTTCAGGACCTCACAAAGTGTTGCTGTGCAATATAAATGTCTAAGAGTAAGCTATAGAATGGAGGCTGGGACTCCATTTTCCAGCAACATAGCCAGATATTCTAAAAAACCATCTTTTCACAAAGCACCCAGAAATTCTGGATAAAATACAGAATTTTATATGCAAAGCGGAGCAAAGTTAGTGAAATCTTCAGGGAGAGAGAGAGGAGAGAGAGAGAGAGAGAGATAGGAAAGTAGATCAGTAGAGTTAGTGATGAAGACACATTGAACAGAGTTTATTTTTATTTTTATTTTTAGAGTCAGAATCTCACTCTTGCCCAGGCTGAAGTGCAGTGGCATGCTCATGGCCACTGTAGCCTCAACCTGCTGGGCTCAGGCAATCCTTCTGCCTCAGCCTTCCAAGTAGCTGGAACTACAGGCATGTGCCATTAAACCTGGCTAATTTTTCTGGATCTATTGTAGAGATGATGTCTTGATAAGTTGTCCAGGCTGGTCTCGTGGGATCAGGCAATCCTCTCTCCTCGGCCTCCCAAAGTGCTGGGATTATAGGCATGAGCCACCATGCCCGGCCAAGTTTATTATTTGATTAAGGAAACCCAGCCCTCTGTTTTTTTCTTTTCCTTTTTTTTTTTCTTTTTTTGAGTTGGAGTCTCTCTTTTGCCCAGCCTGGAGTGCAGTGGCACCATCATGGCCACCACAGCCTCAACTTTCTGGGCTCAGGCAGTCCTTCCTCATCAGCCTCTCGAGTAGCAAGGGCTACAGGCACATGCCACCATGCCAGGCTAATTTTTTCATTTACTGTAGAGATGAGGTCTCGCCATGTTGCCCAGGCTGGTCTCAAACTCTTGGGCTCAGGCAATTTTCTTGCCTTGGCCTTCCAAAGTGTTGGGATTACAGGAGTGCCTGGCCTACTCAGAGTTTTGGTAGCTTCATGAGGGACAGAGGTTGGAACTGAAACCTCTGCATTAAGCTCAGATCCTCAGATGGCTACTATTTCAGGCGAAAGGGAAGGCTAGAAAAAAATTCATTCACAGAAAAATTTATTTTTATCTATATGGAAAGTCTCCCATGTGTTTCATAGACTACTTTATCATCTGAGAAACTACCAGGCAAGAAATTAACTTAATATGCTTTCAGATTGTGATGTCCTAGAGTGCCTGAAACAAGCAGACAAAAATTGTTTCTGAAGGGACTCGTTCTCCACCTAAGACTTTTAGTATTTGCTTATATAATGCCCTTTGAACATGAGTTCAAAATCCAAACTTACAAATCACTTAAGGAAACAAAATATCATGAGTGTGCAGAACCAATTAACATCAGAATTTGATCCCCCCAAATTTCAGATATTGGAATTATTGAAATAAAATATAAATATTTATTTAAAGAAAGAAAAAAGGAATATAAAACATGAGCAAGAAATAAGAAACATCGTTAGTGAAATTAAAACTCAATGTTTATATTAAAGAGAAGATAAGACATTGCTAAAAACAGAATTTGTAAAATAGAACATAGACCTGAAGAAATTAATCAGATTGGAGCACAGAGAGACTGGAATAGGGAGAATTTAAAAAGAAAGAGTAGAATGCACAGATATTATTATATCCAATAGGAGTTCCAGAGGGGGAAAATAGAAATGATATACGAATAGGTAACGGCAGGAAATAGTCTGAAAATTATCAAAGTCAGAAATCTTATGGATTCAGGAATCACAATGAATCCTAGGCATGGTACATAAAAATAAGTTTGTCTAAACCTATTGTAGTGAAACTATGAAGGCAATGAAAAGATCCTTATCTTGTCAGAGATACAAAACAGATTAAGTATAGAGAAATGCCAATGAGACTGACAGCATGATGGCAGACTTCTCAACCACAACACTAAAGCTGGAAAAGTGAAGTGTCAGGTGGGATGCCTGTGGAAAACAGCTGTTGATAGAGTTGTTTGCTCAATCACACTTCCTTGCAAGAAAGACAGTGAAATAAAGACATTTTCAGACAAACAAAAACCGAGAGTTTGCCTCCAATGGACTTTCACTAAAAGAAAATCTATTTCCTTTTCACTAAAAGGATGTCTTTTTGGAAGAAAAAAACTGACTCCAGGTCTGAGATACAAGAATGAATAGTGAGCAAAGAAATTGGTTTTAAAAGGTGTTGAATCTAAATAGATTTTTACCGCATAAATGAGTAATGTAAAATATATTTACTATATAGATAATATTACACATATTATGTGCTATGTTATACATAATACATATTACATATAATACATTGTATATAAGAATATTGTTATATAAATATAAAACAAGATAGAACCAAAATGCTGGATAAGAATAATCTGTAAACTGGCATGGAAGTGATTGGAGTCAAAGAGAATGCCAAGTTTCCTAAATTTATTTGAGCATAGACCTCTAATTTGCAAGTATCTTGTGGGATAATGTTGCCGGGAAACCTCCTTTGTGTTTGGCTTGGCAGATATGACTTCAACAAAAGCAAGCCTCTTAGCATCCTGGATGGCATCTAGACGGCACCAGACAAGGCTGCTGGGCATCCTGGATCTTAGACAGGGCTGATTAGAGCTGTTGTTTCCCTGCCATTTAGGAAGTCTAGTGGCACTTGTGTTCATAATGGATTGGGGTAGCGATGCCAGATAAAATACAGGTCACCCGGTTACATTTGAATTTCAGATAAACAAAAAAATTTACTCACTCTTTATCTACAATTCAAATTTAACTGGACTACATTTGAAATGAATACCTAAATATAGAGGCTTTTTATGTATTAAATGTGGCAACCTTTGATGGATGAAGATGTTGGGACAGAATATGGGGTGACAATGTTGTCGAAGAGGAGGTGGCTACATGTGTGACCTTAGGATACTCGTGCTTCTAAATGGGGAAATGACCAAAGCAGAGGGGTCTGGACACATCGGTAGGCCCCTTACCTTCATGGATAAACAGGCTTTGTGTGTTGTGAACCATCACCAGGGAGGAGCCTTGGGGATTTTCTTGCTTTGCTACTCCATCGCAGTAGAAGGGCAACGAAATGGGAGGAGCAAGTGAGCAAAGAACTGAGGGACAAGCAATAATCCTGCAAAGCCATACTCCACCTTAGTATGTGACCCGGACAAAACAAAGGACTTGCTCTAAAGCAGATTCAAATTTATAAATGGAGTTAGGGCATTGGTTATCATCTCCCAGAAACTCTTTCCACGAGCAAGAACTAAGAAACCATGATGCACTAATTGGCCTGGGCAACGTAGCAAGACCTTGTCTCCATAAAAAGTTAAAAAAAAAAAAAAATTAGCCAGGCATGGTGGCACATGCCTGTAGCCCCAGCTACTCAGGAGGCTGAGGTGGAAAGATGCCTGAGCCCAGGAGGTCAAGGCTGCGGTGAGCCATGATGGTGCTGCTGCAGTGAGCCTTGATGTTGCCACTGCACTCTAGCCTGGATGGCAGAGTGAGACCTGACTCAAAAATAAAAAATGGCAGTCAGGACATGGACATAACTTTACCTGGAATGCAGATGCCCTCCATCAACCCCCTCACAGGATGTTATTTATGTATGCAAAGACACCTTATAAGTGGCACAATACTGTAGTAAACATCTAGAGTGAACATCTACTGGCCCAGCGTTTGTTTCCCCCTCCTTCTGTTAAAACATCCCAGTTTTGCTTTGGGAGAACTATCCTATTGGATATAATGTTGTAGAAATGGCAGTCATGTGCCAAGGACAATCAGATGAACACAATACGACCTCTTACCATGGATTTGAATCTTGGGAGTAGTCATGTGATCTCAAAATGCGGGGAGGTAACATCTCTAAGGTTCTGAATCCTTGATCCTTGCCGGCACCTTGGTGTTACGAGAAAAATCTGGGATTATATAAAAGAAATTTCCCTACACTAGGAAGGAGCCAAGAGACCAAAGAATGACTTAGACAACTCCAGCTTGGCAAGTAGATGAGCTTATTAGGACTTACATACAGAGCACTCCTGAGCAGCAGCAGGACAGCTCAGGAGATCTGCCCCACCACTGGTCTCTGAGTTGCTTTTAAGCTAATTTTCTGGCACTTTGTCTACTGGATACAATGAGACTGTTTTTCTTGGTCTGTTTTCTTGGTATGTACCCAGATGTGCTTTGGGGTGTTTGGGTTCTCAGGTACCCTTGCTCCTCAGCTGGGCACGATGGCCTTGGCCCACCACCTGGTCTTCAGGGTTCACATGGTGGACATATATTCTTAAATAACCAGGTGAGGGACCCCTCACACTGTATCTGGTTCCTGTCTTTTCTGAGACCACTGCTTTTCCTTGGAGTCTGTGACCCACTCCATGTTTTTTCAATAATTTATTTGCTCAACTTAGCCAGAATTGGTTTCTGTTGCTTGCAATCAAAGAACTCTAACAGGTGAAAGTTACATTTATGCAAATATAGATGATTATATTAAGCACTGGTGGAAGACACTGACTTTTTTCCTATTTGTTTCACACTGTACAGAATGGTAGTATGTGAAGATCTTCTCCCAGGGTCAGGACTAGGGTGAGTCAAGGGTAGATTTATTTAAGTAAAAAGCAGAAATAGGGGACTTTTTTCATGTCTTATTATATGTAAAAATAAAAGTCAGGTAGACTTAAAAGTGAAATGTCAGGATAATCAAGTCACGTTAAAAAAAAATACCAGAAAAGAGTCATTTGATTTCTTAATGGTAATTTTTTTTCTAGCATAAAACTCTGTGAGAAGCTACAAAGGAATAGATTGATAATGTTTTCATAAGAATTGAAAAAGTCCCTGAATTGTACTCCACATCTTTAAAAAAAATTTTTAAAAGTCACATTATAAAAAAAGACAAAAAGATAATAAGAAGGAAGGTTTCCTGTTGTCAAACTTAAAATATAAAAAGTTCAAATACATTGATAAATCAAACTGATACCTCAGTGAAAATGGGCGGAGGCACTGCCAGGAAAAATACAACTGCCTTCGAAACTCTGTAAGGAAACATTTTCATGTCACTCTTAGTCAGAAACATACAAATTAAGGCAAAAAAAATATATATATATTGAGTTGGAGCCTCACTTTGTTGTCCAGGAGTGCAGTGGCATGCTCAAGGCCACTGCGGCCTTGACCTTCTCAGGCGATCCTTCTGCCTCAGCCTTCCAAGTAACTGGAACTATAGGCATGTGGCAACACACCCGACTAATTTTTCTTGATTTATTGCAGAGACGAGGTCTTGCTATGTTGCACAAGCTGGTCTTGAAACCCTGGGCTCAGGCAATCCTCTCACCTCAACCTCCCAAAATGCTGGGATTACAGGCATGAGCCACTGTGCCTGGTCAATATATTTTTTAAAAAGGGTGGTGTCTAGCGTGGAAAACTGAAGAAGGTGCTCGCCATCGTGTTCCTGTGAGTGCAGAGTAGGCACTTAGAGACAGTTTCTTCTTAAGGGCCTGAGGAAAGCACTTACCTCTACATTAAAGTGAACCAGTTTTACAGTGAATGCATCAGGGATTAATAGAGGAAAATTTTGAAGACTTCCATGAGGTATCTTCGCCTCCATAGTTTGTTCAGAGATTGCCCCTTGGAGAAGGAGGAGCAGACACTATTTCGAGTATGAAGATCTTAGGAATTTCTTTTTAAAATGTAATATTTTCATTGAGAGTAGCACCAAGGCCAGTGGTTCTCTGGCTGTTCATTGGAGTCATCCAGAGAAGCCTCATACAACATCCAATACATTGGTTCTACCTTCCAGAAAATGTAATTCACTTGGTCTGGGGAGGTGGATGAGCCCTTCAGGTGACCTCATGTGCAGGTGGAGTTGAGAACCACTGGTCTTAGTGATGGGTCATTCACATCCACTGGAAACACTGAACTAGGCCCACAGCAGGAGCCTGGGGCCATCGGGTCAGGGACAGCTGAAGAGTGACTTCCATACCAAGCATAGAATTAAAAATCTATTTTTTCTCTTACTAGCTGCATATCTTGGGCCAATTACTTAGTTTCCTTATCTGCACAATAAAAGGATAATGATGCTACCAAAACTCATGGTATTGTGTAGGACTTAAGTGAGGTGATACCTACAAAGCACTTAACACAAGGCCCTCATGCTCAAAAAAAGTTAGCCTTCAACTTTATCATGAATACTCCTGATTAAGGTAGGCTAGGAGACCACTCTCAGACAAGACACAGAGGTTCTTATGTGTTTCTTGAGAAGCAGAATGCACCTTCAGGCCAGTGTCCTTGAGACGGGCAGGATTTTGTGGCTGCAGACCTTGAAAGTGAGCATGCATTGTTTCCTGGTAGGCCTGATGGCTTCTCCTGGGGTAGCTGCCAGAAAGCAGCCCAGCTTCAGACCTGTGAGCCTGGAACCAATCCCAGCCACCCAGCTCTGCACAGCAGGGCAGGAAGTGTGGGCCAGCAGGGTTCCGCCTACTTCATTCTAGTTGATCTCCGGGCTGTGGGGCAGCCTTCCTCCCTTGATTTTGCTTTCTTAATTTCTATCTCTAAGACTGGGCCTTGAAACTCCAAAGGATATCAGTGCAGACCCACCTCTCTAACCCCTGTCTGAAATTCTGCATGGGAAAAGGGAGCTGAGGGAGTCACAAAAATCTGCAGGGGTGCCAAGTCCACATATACCTGCCATTGGGCTGAGTGGAATGATAATGACAATTGTGACAGCTGACATTTATTGAGTATATGCTATGTTCCAGGTGCTGCGCTTGTGTGTGTGTGTTTCTTTAATCTCATTTACCCCTCAACAACACCCTATGCATCAAAAACTATCTTCTTCGCTTCTCAGATGAATAATCCAACTTTTAGGACCTCATCAAAAGCCACACAGAGCGTAAGTCGTAGAGCTGAGATCTGAACCCAGGACATTTTGCTCTAGAATTTATGCTATTAGCCACAGCCCTCTCTTGTCTTAGATTTCTGAGGCATGTGTTGCATCCATTCTTCCTTAGGGAAGTGTGATGCACAGTATTACACTAAATCTGTGGTCAGGAATTGAAAAGGAGATAACACCCTGGTATGTGTCCATGAGGAAGGCACCATGCTCTGTACTAAGTGGCTGGAGAGAGAGGGGTACAGGCAGGGAAGGCCCTGTTTGATGGCAACTATCTAGTTTGGAGGAGCTTAGCTAGATAATCAGTCCTCACATTCATTCGACAAACACTCATCACACACTATAGAGAGGCCATGTCTCCGCCTTATGAGTGGGTGGGCTCTGGCGTCAGGCTCCTGGTTTTGAACCCCAGCCTCTCTGCCGTCTTTGCACGACACTAGAGAAGTCGCAAAGCCTCTTCCTGCCTCAGATTCCTCACCAGTAAAAGTGGGATATTAACTTTGCCTCCTTCGGCTTGATATGAAAACTCGATGAGTTGATGTGTGCAAAACATCTTAGAACAGTGACCAACTTAGAGTAAAACTTCAGGAATCGTAAACCATGAGTATACTATGTTTTGGGCACTGAAGCTACATGACAAAGAAGACACAGCCTGACCTCAAGAAGCCGAGTCGAGTACCGGAGACAGGCAAATGGATACTTGCAAGGTGTGTGGTGTGAGGGGTGGGAGCCTGCAGCAGGCACACCTGACCCAGGTGTGTGTGGTGGGGGAAGTCAGCATGGGCTTTCTAGGGGCACCGGTAGAAGGCTTGCAGGACAGGAAGGGAGCTGCAGTGAGGTACTTGGGGATTGAGCAGGAGCTGAGAGTGAGTGGCTCACATCTGTAGGGTTGCCAGATTTAGCAGCTCAAAGTACAGGATGCCCTATTAAATTTGAATTTCAGATAAAACAATGAATAGCTTTTAAAAGTAAGTATGTGTCATACAATATTTTTAGTGTGTGTCCCAAATATTGTATAACTACACAAATTATTCGTTGTTTATCTGAAATTCAAATCTCACTGGGCATCCTCTGAAAAATCTAGCAATTTTATTCATCCACATCTAGGGAGATGCAACGTGCTTCAGAGTAGCTGGAGTGATGAGGAGACGAGGGGCAGAGAGGGCCAGGTGAGGCTGGGAGGCGCGCAGGAGCCAGATCCTGAAAGACCGATGGGATGTCAAGGATTTGGATTTTATCCTGAAATTCTTTTTTTTTTTTTTTTTTTTTTTTGAGTTGGGGTCTCAAGGGGTTGCCCAGGCAGGAGTGCCGTGGCCGCGCCCCGCCCCTGCAGCCTCCACCTG